>WAAG01093611.1:0-62298 GCA_013390105.1 Tichodroma muraria
GTAGCTAGGGATGGGTTTTAATTTACTCTTAATCTTCCTGGTATTATTGCTTGCCTCATACAGGAGAATTTGTAGGAAAGCTGCTGTGACAGGGAAGCCGTCTCATAGAAACCAGCTAGTCAATATTACATGGTTTATTTTTTAATTCTTCTAAGAATTTTTGACATGAGGGGGCCAGTTGTACCTCTGAACATAACCACACACTCACTTTTAAGGTTCAAATCTATTTAAAGCAATATTTTGTTCTTCCCCAAAGTGAATTTTCTTAAACATTTAGATATTTTATTTTTTTGTGTGTGTGTGTGGAATTCAAAACCAAACAATAAAACATTGCTTGAATATCAGAATGTAAGAATGTAATTACTTACCATTTGTTTGGCCCGTCCCAAAACAACTTGTAAGAAAATGCAGAGTAACAATGGGAATAAAAGGAAAAAGGTTTTAGGAAGATTTGTGGAGATGTTACTGCGACAGATCATTGCAGATTTTCTTGACAAGATGCAGTTAAAATTGTCTTCGCATAAATTGCATAGTCTTCCCATATAGAGGCAAACACACCTCTTGCATAAAGTATCTCCTTTACAGAATTTAAGTTTGTTGTCCAGTATATCTGACTATAACCAAAGCTGGATTTCTTAACCAGTTCCAGCGACTGCCACTTAACACAATCATTTCTGCCACAGGTTCTTCTGTTTCTTGGTCAAAGCACACCCCTGTGCTTGGATTCATTTGGAGTGTTCTTCCAGTGAGTGTTGGTTGTTTGGAGTGTTGGTTAATTAAGACCCAGGTTAAATGCTGCTGGCAAGAGTCCACAGACTCTGTAAACAGAGGGAAATGGAGTTCTTCCTTCCTTATCCCCAGCTTTTTTTTGTTAGCATGCCTCTACATCTTGATAGAAACTACAGGAGGCTGTTCAGCATCTGAAATCTCTTCATTTGAGATATAACTGAATTTCATACAGTCAACAACCCAAAGCATTCTTTTTGCATGCAGCCAATTTTTAAATAGTTCAAGCAACAGAAAGTATGAAATTGGTAGTGTAGAATTTCTTGACGAAAATCAAAGTACTTGCAGAAAGCAGCATTTATAGTAAACTCATGTACAGTTTATGAAAAGTTACTGCAAAGGCATTTGGGGGAAAGTAAAATGCTAGATTGTTGGGGAAGTGTTAGAGAAAAACAGCAGTGTTGTGCTGATAGTGTTGAAACAACAGAGGAGTAAATTTCCATTTTAGTGAGGAATAGCTTCCTTTGAGAGGTAATAGCTTCCTTTGGATGCAATACTTCAAACTAGTTGTTGCCATCTGCTCTGCCATAGTTCATAAAACACTAAAAATGAACACTATATCCTGAGAGATGACTTGAAACGTGCACTTTTCTGGAGTGGCACACAGCTGTCCTGTTCTGCAGTGCACACCATACCTCCCACATTGGGCAGGCAATAACTAATCTGTGCAACTGATTGTGCAAACTAATCTGTGCAACTGCTTTTTCCTTCTGACTGCGGAAGCACATTCTCTATATTTAGGGATTCAGTTATTTAGATATTGCTGGCTATTATATGCTGCTTTTATGGCTCTTGTTGAAGCTTTTACTTCAGGCCATACTTTATCTGCATAATTACTTCCTGACTGTTTACTTTTGATCTGCTAGGGAATTCCTGTTTTCTTTCAATGTTCTGTGGCTCTGGCTATAATACAAAGAGTTTTGCAGTGTACACCAAGATGACTTTTCAGTGCATTTTTAAGAAAGACAAAAGGATACTCAACTCAATTGTCTAAATTAAGCTCTTAAGTTCTTGTTTACAACTTACCAGGGTCTGTTAATATAGGTAGGGGGAAGACTGGGCAGAGATTTTCCCTTTTCCAGTTTTTTACTATGGCATATCTGCTCAGAAATGCCTTTACCTTATACTAATCTCCAATAGAACCCTACTGATAAATTCACTGGAGCTCTAGACTTTCTTAGAAGAGTGTCTGTTTTGTTTGTTGACATACACTGGTGTTCTCTTAGGAGTAAATTGTGTGGCCAACCTTCTGCAGGTGGGAATAGATGGGATTGTAGGACTGCCCAGCAGCAATCCCTGCCTGGATGCCCTGTTGTAAAAGCTTGTATTGCCCTGGCTTTTCAGAGACTGCTGGGTTTGCCTACTAGAAATCCACACAGAAAGGGTAGACCTTTTCAGATGAACTGATAGGCATCTTTATGTGTTGCTGGTGGGTTTGGCAGCATTTCAACTTCTCCTTTGCAGAAGGATTTTTTTAACCTGTTCATTGGTCTTCTCGCTGTTGCATAAAATCCGTCGTTCTCCTCAGCCTCCTTTTCCCGTGGCTGCTAGATGGGATGCTGGTGCAAAGGCAGATGTTCTCCAAGGCATGTTCCCTACACCTGCACAGAAGAGCTGCTCCAGCACCTGCTTGTCAGTGAGGATCGCTGTCTGAGTGGCACTTGCTGTTACTCTCCTCTCCTGGTTTGGCATCCTTTGACCAGGTTTAGGGGATTGTGCTTGTGTGACAGCTTGGAGTAACCTGCTCCAGCCTCGGGGCTGACTCTGCTCTGTCAAGGTGACCCCCTGAGATCCCTCCTGACCTGAGGTGTCTCTGATCCTGCAGGGGTTAGGATCCTGCTGCAGTGTTCAGGAGCAGCACAGAACTCCCTTTACAGGACAACGTGTATTAAAGAAGTGGTGTGTCTTCATTCCCCTTCCCTTTCCCCTCCTGCCTTTTTGGGAGGCACCCTCTGGCTCTCACAGCATGTTTGTAGTTATAAGGATCTGGAATTTTTAGAGGCTTCTTAATACCTAACATCAATACCTCTTTTTTAAAGGCAGTAATGCAGAATCAAAGGGAGGAGTGGAGTGTCACAGCACAAAGTTGTCTGTTGGCAATTGACTGTTCGTGTTCTTTAGATGAAAGAAACTGCTGGGGTTTTCTGTGTTTTTCTTAAGCATTCTGAGGATAAAATACTGTTTAGAATTTACTGAGCAAGGAGAACAGAGTTTGTATTTGCTATAGAGCTGCTAAATAGACTTTTCAAAGTCTGTGTATCGTATTCAGAGGCATGATACATGACACATCCTGCCATCACAAGTGTGGGAGCATATTTAAGTCTATCACAGCAGGCTTTTTATGTCTTTATATCTCCTTTTCAGTTGAACTCAGTTGGCTGCATCTCAGCTGGGAGAAATAGTGAGTGTGTATTTTTATCTCTAGGACTTCCTCTGCCTTTTCCATCTCCGTAACAGAACTTTTGCTTTTGACTCCTAAAAGTCCAGCATACAGCTCCTGCTGCAGCCACAGAATTGAAATGTGGGAATGTCCAGGTGCTCTTCAGCAGTCAGTGGGAATGTTAGCTCTGTTTCCCTGTCTCATGGAAGTGTGGGTGCTATAACTGCAAGTGCTGTAGGCTGGATGTGGGCATGGAATGCACCTGTCACCAACATCTTCATTAATTTTTATCTCATGAATTTCTCCACCACTTTATGCTCTTCAGGAATGATGTCATGAGCCTTTAAACATGTGTAAACTGCTTTATGGTGCAGTCCATGTTTGCTCATCAGATCTCTTCACTCCTGAATCTTGTAATCAGGTGTTACCTGTGTCTGTCTTGTTTGCTGTTTGATACATGACAGGAGGCACAAAGGGAAATCCTGAACTTGCTGCCTGAGCTCAGCTGTTCTCAAATTGTGCTGCCATTAGTGGGAATGTGCATCAGCCTAGAGATTGTCAACTGCTGTAGGTGAACCAGGGGTAACTTTAAAGTAAGTCTGTGAAATAGTTAATCTCCTTATTATATTAGGGACTGAATAAATATATTAAGGATTTTTTTTCTCAGTTTTATTTTATTTTATTGCAATGCATAATGACAAAACACAACAATAGCAAATCATCATTCACTGGATTCTTCTAGTCAAATGATTTCTGGCACACTAATATAAATAAATTCCTGACAAGACAAATAAAAGCATCTACTGGTCTCTTTTTTTCCCAGATTTACCATGGTGGCTGCTTTTAATTCGTCAGAAAGCATTGATTGGCAAACTTCCAGGAGATCATGAGGTTTGCAAAATAACAAAGATTGCAGTGATTCCCCTTTGTGAGACAGAACCTCAGGATCTGGAATTGGAGGTATGGCCATCCTCAAGGAACTCTGACTGTCCCCCTCCTGCTTCAATGAAATAAAAGTCAGATACCTCTTATCTCTTTTTCCTGGTATAAGCAAACATCTTGAATATTTTGTGCTTTTTTAAATACGGGTTTTTGATAAGAAGTATTTTTTAAACAGAAATCACAAGTTCTGCTGGGGAGGGATATTGCAACAAAATAATAGCTAGATTTCATAAAGATCATTGGGAATACCACACAAGAATAAGATTTACTGAACCAGGAGAAAGTATATTTTTTAATGGATTCTCTTGCTTTTTCATCCCATTTTGGAATCTTAATTCTGTTACTTGGTTTGAAGGGAAATCCTTACTTAAATGTTGAATTTTTTTTTCCCCTGAAGAGAATGGATAAAGGAACAAAAGTGAAAATGAGTAATGCTAATTTAATTTGGGTGGGAAGTTGGGGTGGGTCTGGGTACTCAAGACATGTCAGATTCAGGCAGAAGTTCTCACAATCACAGGAGAAAATGCCTTTCATAGAAGAGTGAGAATTGGGCTAACGATGGAAACCTGCACATTCCCTCTCTTTTTCAGTGTCTCCCCTAGGTTTATGGACATCAGAATCTTGCTTTTGTAGACTTTCAGTTTTCTTTGAACTTTTTAAAGAGTGTTTAAATGTTGGCTTTAATTCAATGTCATTATTTTAGCTTTGTAAAAAGCACCATTTTGGGATAAACAAGCCAGAGAAGATAACACAGTCCCCAGATGACACAAAATTCCTGCTGAAGACTCTTACTCAAATTAAATCTAATGTGTCTGCTCCAAGTAAAAAGAAGGTAAAGCTTTCTGCAACGTTTTGTTCCAAAATGTTGAGTTTATAATTCAAAGGTTTTGATGGATGATGAAATGGAATACGAAGACCTTAAAAAACCTGCAGAATGTGGAACTCCTGTCTTGATGCCCAGTTTAATTTTTTTGATTATTTAGCCGTGATTTTTTTCATTTTTTAGTTACGTAGTTTTGGCAGAATTGCTAACAGAATTCTTTTTTATCAAGATTAGCTTCTAGTGTGGTTCTAAACCTGTAGAAATTACTTTGCCTGAGTATCTCTTATAATATGGAATTGGTCACAAAATTTGGTGCCTGGTTCCTCGGAGAACACCATACAATCTCATCTAACTGCTTTTAACACAATAATGGCTTGGATTAGGAAGTCAAAACAATAATTATTAAAATCAGAATTGCGTTTCTGTGGCTACTGTCTCTTGTGTTCAATTCTGCTGGGAATTTTAAGGTCCTGCTCATCACTGGGAAAGTGTTTGTCCTCCAAGGTTAGAGATGGAAAATATGACTGGAGTCTTTTTCACTCATGGAGAAAGACATGAGAGCCATTTCTTCTGCCTTCAGATTAGAGAAAGCAAAGAGAAAGAGAGACTGGAGAAGAGATTATTGGAGGAGTTGTTCAAGATGTTCATGGATTCAGACTCCTTTTACTACAGCCTGAGCTATGACCTGACAAATTCTGTGCAGAGGCAGAGCGCGTGTGAGAAAACCAACCTACCCCTGTGGCGAAAAGTGAGTGCTTTGTGTTTGCTTCTTCCACCTGGGGGATGAGCTGTCCAGTACTGGTCTTGCTCCAAACCTGGCTGGTCACATTTTACAGCAGCTGAACACCTTGTCCTGTAACCAACTCAGGGGCAAGGAAACAAAAGTCTGCAGCAGCATGACCTGAAGAGTTTCACTGAAAGCACTGACGTGTGTTCAGGTGTAGTGAATAAACTGATGGACACTGGTGTCCTTCCCACAGGTATTGCCAAACCTAACTTGTAATACTGCAAATACTGCCCTTTTGTCTTCTAAACAGGTGGATGACAGATTCTTTTGGAACAAGCACATGATTGAAGATCTCATCAGCATTGATGTGAGTCTTATTTCTAGTGTGTGTTATGAGAACCATTCTTTAGTTCTTTTTGGTTGGACTGTTTGCTTAAGGCCTCGTAGGCGTTTGATTACAAACCTGCTTGGCAGACAGGTCAGGATCAGGGCTGTGCCTTCTGAGCAGCTGGCACTGCCTTCTTCCCCAGCCAGCCTCCCAGTCAGCCTGGGATCATTGCTAAAGGAGTGAACTTCAGCTGAATTGCAGAATTTATTACAATAAAGCAATGTAGAATAACTTGGTGTGATATGTTCGTGCTGATTTCTGAAGGTAAATTTGAGTTGTATTTTTATGTGCAAGGGATTATCCCTGAACAGAGCTGAATGTGATAATAAGGAGGAGACAGAAAAGAAATAACCTCTGAATTCCAAAGTTTCCCTGAGATAAGATTTTGGTCCTCCATAGTGGAGGATAGTGTTTTGTCTCCTTGAGCACAGTAGCTGATCAGTGTAAAAACAGTGTAGAACAACTTGTTCTGAACATCTGTTCAGAGTAAATAAAACATTTTCCTGGCTAATGAGCACATGAAGAAGCAGCAAACCAATGCTGTTTCTTCAATATATGACCTTCCATCTTTTTAAATTAACCTCACAGTTCAAGGACTATGTTGCTAACTTCTGTATGCCAGTTCAGGCCAAGTCTAATTTTCTTTAGGGATGACAGCAGACATCTTACCTTATGCCCTGCTCCTCTTTCATTGATAATTGTATATAAACAAATGGTTATGGAGTCACAGCAGGGTAAACCTGTGTCCTCTGTGAAAAGTTGTGTGTAATGCAGGAGTTTAATGAGTTGTATTTTTCATGTTATAAGATAAATGAACAACCTTGAGTTAGTGGGGAGTTTGGGTCTCGATTCCATTTAAGAAATCAATGTTTTTAGGTGCAGAGCCACAAAGCAGTTGTCTTGAGGACTAAATTAGCCCATGCGAAGCTTTATACTGTTATGTGTTGCTGAAAACAGGCTAACATCTACCTTCCTGTATAAATGGAATACAATATGTGTCCACACAGAGGTTTTAAAACTGCCTTAAAGCAGAAACTAGGTCAAAAAGTTGCTTTCTTTCCTCCTTCTGATTTAAAAGCCCTGTGACTGATGGAGGAAAAATGCTGGTATCTCTTACAGAAATAAGGATATGGCAGAAATTAAAGCGTGAAAAGCATGCTTTTCTTGTTTTTCATGAAAAACAGTGAAGCAGCTGTTTTATAAACATGAGAAATAACTGTAGGCAATGTTGGAGCAACAGGAAAGTAAATGTTTTTTGTAACCTTCAGAATGCTGAAGTGGACTTCTGGATTATCCCCATCATTCAAGGATTTGTGCAAATCGAAGAACTTGTAGTAAACTATAGTGAATCTTCTGATGATGATAAGAGCAGTCCTGAAACTCCTCCTCAGGAGTCCTCCTGTGTCGATGACGTTCACCCAGCGTTTCTGGTGGCGCTTATCTCGCGCCGGAGCCGGCACAGAGCTGGTAGGCAAACACGGGCCCGGGTACCGGGGTTGTTCCTGAGCTCTGCAGAGGGGTGCAGGGGGTAAAACTGGGCAGTGCTGAGCTGCTCAGCAGATGGCCAGCCCCTGTCAGAGCCTGCACCGCAGCCTTCCCTGCTGGGAGGAGGGAGAGGAGAGGCTGCGGCGCCGTGCAGCTGTCGCTTGGGGTGGCTGCTGAGTGAGCTTCTCTGGTCTGCTCGGAGCACTGAATGCATCCTTGGAGGGAGGTCACATTCCTGAGGCAGAGTTCCATTCTTGCAGAGATCCCTCCTGATCAGGACCTTGCTTATAACTCTGTGCTGATATATTTCGGTAGGCTTGGATGGGAGTTAAATTTTCAGAGGTCTTTGAGGGCTTTGGCAGCAGCTGAAGAGATTTGAAAAGCCATGCGTGTTCATGCCTGTGTCCCAGGAGATGTTTATTAGGGGCAAGGTGTGAAATGTGACCATGCTTTGGTCTTGTACCTTATTTGACTTGGAGTAGCAAGGCAAACAGAAATTATTCCCTGCCCTTAGGATCTCAGGAAGAAAGATTGAATCACTTCACAGCTTAATAAATCCTGTTCAGCTCCAGGCTTTTCACTGTCTGATTTTTATGAAGGCACTCTCCAATGTCTCCAACTTCTTTCTTGCACAGTTGGGTTTTTAACATGTCGAAAAACCCAGAAAAAAACCTGTTGAGCTTAGCCTGCTATAGGACTCTACCTTTGTACCACAGCTCACTTGGATGTGTTTATTTCAGTTCCAAGGAAAATGGTTTATCAGAACGACTTGGAGTAAATACTTGAGGGTTTCAGAGTAGTACTTAATTTGCAGTCTGCCTTTTTCATACTAAATTGTTACACAGATAGAGCAACTGAATTCTAGAGGGAAAATTTCTTGCTGATTCCTTCTTACTATTAATATCACTTTGCTCATCTGATTTCTAGTCCAGAGCATAAACTGTAGATTTTTTTCTCCCTGTCTGATTAAAGGCTGCTATGCTGCTCTGACAATTACTCTATAAAGGTCCCTATTATAGGTATTTTACATTCCTTTCCCTTCTCTTCCCTACTTTTAAACTCTTCCCTTCTGTGCTGTCAAGGTTTGGCTCAAAAGTGCTACTTCAGGACTTGGAACTGAATTTCCATGACCTTGAATATTTTTACAACTCTCTTATTCCTTCCCTGTCCTTTGCTAGCACGTGCATCCTTTCTGAAAAAATGATGTGCTCTCCTTTGAGTCAAGGATATACAAACACATTTCTGTTTAATGAGCAGTTCAGAGCAGGGTAGGCATAAAACTGTAGTCAGAGGAGCATTATCTCTTCTTTATGTGCAGAATTAGTTACACAAGTTAAAACAAGGAGGGGAAGGCTTCTGTTTTGTGGAACATGCAAATCCTCTTGGGCTGCTTGTGGAATCACTGTGAGAAGTGGAGTCAGTAAAAGTGGCCTTTAGGTTCATGTAAAATACTGAGCACTGAAGTAAAACTTTGTGCTGAACATGACAGAACAGGAAGAAATGTGTCTTTTAAGATGGGTGAGAGGTATTTGTGACTTTAGACTGCCCTGTCCTGACAGCTTACATTCTGCTGCTCAGTGTATCAGTAAATAAACTTTATCCATACAGTCAAAATAACTTTTGAGGAATAAACTAGGGTAGGAGTGACTTCTACCATTGATCATAGATTTGGGCTAGGACTGTTGTCTTGGGTTAGCATTGTCAAAACCAGCAACATCAATAATTTATGTTTGATGCAAATACTTTAATATGACTTGACCATTCTCATTCCCCCTAGGAATGCGGTATAAGCGGAGAGGTGTTGATAAAAATGGAAACGTGGCAAATTATGTTGAGACAGAGCAGCTGATTCATGTCCATAATCACACCCTTTCCTATATCCAAACACGAGGCTCTGTGCCTGTTTTCTGGAGCCAGGTTGGATACAGATATAACCCACGGCCCCGGCTGGACAAGAGTAAGTATTTGGGTGAAAAACCTAAAAATTAGGGTCCCCTGAAACTCTTCTTTTGGAAGAGATTTTCATATTGGTGTGGTGCATGTGCAAGAGGATGAAGCAGGCTTATTAAAAGTTAGATTTTTGTCCCATCTCCTCTGCACAAAAAGTGAAATGCAGCAAAATTCAAGAATGTTTTTGCTGTACACTAGACTGCAGCAGCAATGTTGAAGCTGAGCAAATTAATGAAAGACCTTTAAAAGTAATTTTGTACAATGTGTTGCTATCTTTAAGCTAAGGTATCTTGGTTTTTTAGAGTACAAATTTGGGCATGATTTAATACATCAAACAGGACTTTTTGCTGAACAGGCTGTTTCTGTCTAACACTGCTCTGCCTTGTAGGTGAAAATGAAACCGTGCCCTGTTTCCGTGCACACTTTGAAGAACAGCTGAAAAATTACAGAAAGCAGGTGAGTGCTACATGACAGAACAGTAATCTCATGAAAATGAAGGGGCTGAAGTTTAATGTTTTTAGGTTGTTTTTCTTGGTGATGTGTTGTGGGTTTTTTAGATGCTTGTTGACAATTGGAAGGTTGGTACATAAGTAGAATTTTAGTTTAGGTTTTTCAAATATCCTTGTAAGTAACCAGTAAAACCCAGGAATAAGTTAGGGAAATGTGTAAACCCTATTTCTGTGTCCTATGCTTTCAGAGCTTCTCTGTATTGAAGTTTATGTAGGCAGGGAACTGTTGGAGCTTATTTGTCTTAGGTACAATCTATCAAAGATTGTAACTTCAGCAAGATTGCTACAAATCTTTAACTCTTGAGCTATTTGTTATTGCATGGTGTAAATCTAAGCAAGTTGTGTAGCAGATGATGAATGTTAAATAATTAAACTTTGAACAGGTTATTATTAACTTGGTGGATCAGACAGGCAGAGAGAAGATTATTGGAGATGCTTACCTTAAACAAGTTCTTCTCTACAACAATGCAAATCTGACTTACGTTTCATTTGACTTCCATGAGCACTGGTAAGAAACCTTTTAAAAATGTCACTTTGCATCTTTTTTATTGGCATGAAAGGTGAGTATAAAGGAGGAGGAAACTCATTATTTCTGCCTCTGCATGAAACACTGTTCTTTTAAATAAGAATACAGTTTTTAAACCAAAGCACTATAACCCAAAGTTTGGTTAACCAAGCACTGCCGTTTGTGATGTGTCCCTGACTTGTCAAATATACTTAATGGGCAAAGCTTAGTTGTGACACATTTTAAGAGTTTCCTTAAACATGCCATGAACATAAAGCTGTGGCTGACCTGATTTTTCAAGCTGTGTAGCATTTTGCTTTTAATTCTCTATTTCTGTTTCTTGTGCTCGTTTCTGTAAAAACGTGATGGGCTCTTTCAGGACCCTGATGCTGTTATTTCAGTATAAAATACATGGATTTTATCCTAATCCAGTGTTAGTAGTTGCTGTTTGCATGACTGCCCTCTGAGGCTGCCATGCTCTAGAGCAGTGCTCACATGCCCAAGCATGTCATCTGTCACAGGCATTTATTTCTCCTGCTCCCCTTGAGCAGGCTGCATTTGTGTGGGGTCTAAACTGGTTTAATCTTCACTTCCAAACTTAATCTAGGGATTGCAGCTGGCCTGGGAGAGCATTACTGGCTGACTGAGTGTGGCATTAGTAGATATTGTCAGAGGGGGTGGTGGGAAGGGAAAGGAAGCCCCTCTCAGAACGGTAGTGGCCTTTGAGAGTTCTGTAGGACTGTTGACACCCTGGATTGATTTGATAATTAATCTTTTGTTCAGAGGAATTTTCATTTTCCTTCATTCACTTCTCTCCTACGGACAGCTGTAGTGACCAGGACTGTTTCTGCGCTGTGAGCAGGAGTGAATTGAGAACAATCCTGAAAAATAACCAGCTCTGGGGTAGGGGGAGGAGGAGGTGATGTGTCTATAGGTGGTTTTCTCTGTACAATCACTGGCAAAGCAGGACTCACCATCCCCGTTCCTAATCTGCAGTAGTTACTTTTCTTGAGACTAAAATGAGAACAGAATGTTGCACATGCCTGAATAGCTGCACAATTATTCTTCCTAATGGAAGCAGCACTAAAAAATGCAAGGTATTGAGAATTTAATGATCTTTTAACCTCTTGCCTTGGATTTGGACGTTGAACTGTACTGCAGAATAATTCTGAATATTGGCTCCTTTTTAAAGCTCATTGCAGGAAGGAATATTTGTCTCTCTTGTTTAGCCAAAACACCATCTTTGTTAACATTACAATTAAGATAAAGTTGTTGAGTAAAGTCACTGCTCTAGTTCAAACTAACTTTTGTGAAATTCTGTGTTTCAGCCGAGGAATGAAGTTTGAAAATGTTCAAACACTGACTGATGCCATTCATGATATTATTCTTGACATGAAGTGGTGCTGGTAGGTACTTAACTGTTTTTAGACCAGTAGGGAACATTTATAGAGGAAAACAGCAACAAAGAGTAGATATTCAGAGGCTTTAATTTTCACCAAACCAATATATTTTATATTTCTCTTTTGGTGTCCAGCTTGTTTGTCAGAGCTTTTGTCTTCTGAAGTGTTGGTGTTCTACCACTGTAACAGCAGAAATTCTCAGGTGCTGTTTCCTGCCTATTTCACACTTCTGGGTCACTCCCATTTAATGTGAAACACTCTGTATTTAACCCACAAACCCTAGAACAGCAGCCTTACTGTTGACAGCAAGCAGATGTGTTTGACCTTTACTTTGAACTGATACAAGTTCATGCATTTGGGTGATGTATGTGTGAACAAGTGTGGCTGCAGCCTCAATCAGTTGCTCTGTATTCTGTATTGCTGTCATTATCATTGGCTTCTCTGTTCTTGGAATTAAATGCTTTTGCTCTTGAAAACTTGTATTATGTGTACAGGAGTTGTATTCAGCATCTGATTGCATCTCAACATTGTGGCCTCAGTAGGATTTATGTCTGATATCCAGCCTAGATTAAAGAGGAGGATAAGTTGGAACAAGAGGAGTTAATTCAGTGTGGGGTGTGGCTGGGGTGCCAGTGCAACCATGAATAGTGCTCCATGTGTGAAATATTCTACTGTTTATAGAAGCTGATGAATTACACTGGATTTTAAGTGTCTCAGTGTGCTTTTGTTCTCTTCCTGTTGAAAGGGTTGACCAAGCTGGAGTGATCTGTAAGCAGGAGGGAATTTTCCGGGTTAACTGCATGGACTGCCTGGATCGGACCAACGTTGTGCAGGCTGCTATTGCCAGAGTGGTCATGGAGCAGCAGGCACGTAAAACTGAGGGGCCCTGTCAAGTGCTGAGTGCCTCACACCTTAACTGTTGTTCACAGAGAAATCTGTGTGCTTGAAAAATGCAAAACTGACCTCTACGAAAAAATCTTTGCAAAATAATTGAAGAGCCATGAAGGAAAACTTGAAATCATTGTAGAACAGCGATGCCTCCTTCTGTCCTCCTTCAGAAAGGGCTGACTGTCCACAACTTGGAGAGGATTGTCTTGTTTGGATTTAGTAATTTAAGTTATGTAGAAATACAGAGTTCAGAAATGAGATACCTTCCCCCCCNTCCCTCACTGAAGTGATGTTGAAGGACTAAAATCTAGCAAGTTGGATGCTATTTTTGGTGCTTTGAGGTGAAGTACTCTGATGCAGCGAGTAGAGAGATTGTCTCTTCTGTGTGTAGAGGAATAATTAATTCCTGATGTAAATAGCCCTGATAGCTGTGACTGTTGTGCTGTGGAATAGTTCTCCCTGTACAGAGGAGGGATTTTCAAGCAGACTGAGAGTACTTTACTTTAGTTTTCCTCTTTGCTCTGGCCCTCACTTTCTAGAAGCTCAGTGGTGTCCTCTTCCCTTGTGAAGACTTCACTGACACATTGCTGCTACAGACCTAATGCAGACTTAATGTCCTGTAACTGAAACATCAAAGCTCTAGTCTCAGCCCAAAATGAGCAAACCTGATTATGGTTAAAGTGAAGGAGAAAGGGTGAAGTGGGTCCTTCGTTAGGGTGAAAAGTGAATGGATCTGGCCATTGTACCTGGCAGCTCCTCTTTGTGATCTGCTATATGAGCTCCTGACATTGGAGTATTGAGGACAAGGGGAGGGATCACCAATCCCACAGTCATTATTTTAGAATAGGGATTCTATCCAGGGTAACTCTTGTGTTCCAAGGCAATTCTTTCACAAACAAGAGTGTTACAGATTGTTGTGAAGAGGCTTCACTAATCATTGCTGAAGTGTGAGCTCATGATGTGCTGCATCATTCTCATCCTGGAGCTGAAGTACTTGGGAATCAGTTCATGACTGAGAAATGCCCTGAGCAGTGCAGGGTCAAAGGCACGGAGTGAAGGGCTGAGGGTTGCATGTACCTCACACTTCTCTTCCTTGGAACCACTGGACCTGCTTTCTCTCATCTGGAAACTTGATGGGCCTTTCAAAGTTAATGAGCAGCAGATTTGTGTTAATTTTCCTCTAACTTGCAGAGTGCTTGAGCATTTGGTTTCAGTTGTAAATTGACGTTTTCCTATGATTTATTCCAAGTTATCTCTATCATTTAGTGACTGCATTGCAGTCACTCTAGTGTGACTAGTTCGTGTGCTAGTTCATGTGTGTTCTGGTGTGAACTCTAGTTCATGTGCTGCTCTACCCACTCAGTGTGTGTACAAAGCCTGATGTTGGTATTGTACCCAGGGCTTATCTGGGGAAAACTGAAGGACTGGGTGTTCTAAGAGGGAGGTATCTTACTCTGGTATCAGTGGTAAACAGTAACTGTCCAAATTGTGCAAGCACTAATAATAAACCAACGTAAGATGTTATTTTTCTTTGTTTTCAGACCCTTGAGGTCGTGAATGCCTTTGCAATAGAAGACATACTAACTTGTTTATTTTAAAATTGTGATGTCTGTTTTTTGGATGGTTCTCTATTGAAAAATTCCCTGCATCTTGAGAATCTACAGTAACTTGTTTTCCTTCAGCTAATTTTTTTGAGGATTGCTTTAACATCCATAATTAATGTTACTGCTGCCTCCAGTGATACGATGTTTAGCAATAAACCACCAATTCATTGATTTAATCTGACAAATCAGCACAATGGCTTCCTTTCCCCCATCATACAAAATCTAACAATTAAACGCTTGGCAAGCGTTTCCATTTACTTTCCTAAGCTCTGATACCGAGAATGACTTTTGCTTTGGGCACTGAATTAATACATGTGTCAAATTCCAGCTCAAAAAACTGGGTGTGATGCCCCCAGAGCAGCCTCTGCCAGTGAAATGCAACAGGATCTACCAGATCATGTGGGCCAACAACGGCGATGCCATAAGCCGGCAGTACGCGGGCACGGCAGCCTTGAAGGTAAGGGGGAGAGCCCCACCTGCCCTCAGGGATATCTTGTTTTGCAGGGCTCGTGTGCGTTGGAAAACCCTGGGATATTTGAGGGCTCACCAAGCATTCTGTGTGGTTTTGTTCTGGAGAGATGAGGCTTTGCAATGGAAGAATGTTCTGTGTCGCACTTGGTGGGAATCGGGGAAGAGCTGAGGGCTCCCTGTGCTTTAGCTGCATTCTGTGCTCTTCATGTCTGGGGACAAAGCACAGCAGAGCTAAGAGTTTGAGAGATGTATTAATTAGTCCATCCATTTATATTTTATCACGGTTACAGTACTTCTAAGCAGTTACAATACTTGAAAAATGCTCTAAAGTTCTGGCAGTTGGGCTGTGTAGGTAGTAGGGTGATATTAATCAGCTGTATTTTCTAAAGACTCTTCGTAATTAGCTGTAGTGCACTCTGTCTACCAAGATCAAGCATTAAAGTCCTTGCTCTGTACTTTACTGCTTTGAAAAGTCATAGAATTTGAGGTATTTGCTGTGTGTAAGTGGTGGAACAAATTTTAGTAGTATTTGCATTTGGCATAAGAAAAATCATTGTGGTAGAAATGCTTAACACTTAAATCTCTCTTTAAATATCTCTACTGAGCTTTGATTAGTTGATTGCACTAATATTTAAAAAAAAAAAAAACCCAACAAAAACCAGCCTGACATGCTTGTTTTCATTGAGTATATTAAACTTTAAATCTGAAGCGCAGACCTCAATTTATAGATCTAAATTTTCAGGCCTTCTGCTGGAAGATTTCTCCACTCACTGTTGAGGTTCATGGATTAAATTAATTAATTTTTATTTGAAAGTGAACCACACTCAAAATGTTCTTCATAGGAGTTGATGTGGCTTTTAGAAATGCTCTGTGCCAGTGTTGAGTGTCCTTAAAATAGAATCCTCTAATGAAGTGTAACTACCAAAACAGCTTTTTATTCAAATTCTAAGCCTTCTGTGGCCTAGAAACTTTCTTTTGTTTCTGAGTTTGTGAGGATATGTGCTGCTTTCCCCCAGTATGTTATGTTTGTCTTGTTTTGGCAGCAAAAGCAGTGAGATGAAAACCATTTTCAGTAAGCTTCAGTCTTCTCTATTGTTCCAGTAGTGTTCCTTTTACATTAAAGGCCAAAAAATAAAGGGATTTTTTCTTTTGGAGGTATTGAAGCATCACAGTGACTAATGTATTGAAAATCCTGCTTCAATGTTAGCTGGCTTATATGTCCAGATTTGTTTTCTATTGGAATTTCCTACTGAAATTGAAAGTCTGTCAAAAACACAGGATTCTCTGCAGAGTCAATGCCAGAAAATGCTCTTTGGAAAAAAATCAGTATTTTCAATGTCTGTATGAAATAGTTACTTGAAGATAATTCCTGAGTTGCCATCTGTTCAGTTCTGAGTTTCAGAGCACCAAATCCTTTGAGCTGAGCCTGCTGCTCCAAAGTGTGATGTGTGCATGATTTGCATGTTGTGTGTGACAGGGTGACTTCACAAGGACTGGTGAAAGAAAGCTGGCAGGGGTGATGAAGGATGGAGTGAACTCTGCAAACAGATACTACCTGAATCGTTTCAGGGATGCCTACAGGCAAGCAGTCATAGGTAAGAGCACAATTTCAACCAAGCTGAGCTGTGGTATTTAGAAAAGATTATTAAATCATATTGGTTTCATCTTTCTGGCTGATTTTTTTTTTCCTGTTGCTTAAAAGCACCGTGAGTGGCTGCATGTCTGTACTGGACGCTATAAGGAACAGGCTCACTCACTTTGGAATTTAAGCAACACTCAGATCAGAGGGATTGCATGCAGTGTAACTCATTGGAGACTTTGCCCTAACTTCATTTTAGCATTAAATATATTGTAGGAACTATTTTTTATTTATTTTTTTTAAAGACAAATTTATGTAGCAAGTATCTCTTAAAATCATGAGGAACTCTTGTTTTTCACTGAAAGTAGGGTTATACCTTCTGAGTTTTCAGTTACAGGCAGCATTCTCTTCAGAAAGACTACCAAGAGCATCATTAAAAATGCAGCATTTGAAAGGAATTTATAAACTCTTGCCATGTATAACTTTTAACTGTTTCTTTCTTGGTATTTTCTGGGGTTTATTTAGATTTGATGCAGGGTATCCCTGTGACAGAGGACCTGTACTCCATATTTACAAAAGAGAAGGAGCACGAAGCCCTGCACAAGGAGAACCTGAGGAGCCACCAGGAATTGATCAGCCAGCTGCTGCAGAGCTACATGAAACTGCTCTTGCCAGATGATGAAAAATTCCATGGAGGTTGGGCACTCATTGACTGTGATCCAAGGTTTGTTGAACAAAGTTAAAATTGCTCAGCTGCTACTCTGACACCTCTGTTAATTACTGCTGATGTTAAAAGGTTCTGATAGCTGACGTGTGAACAGAAAGCAAGTGGACAGTTCTGTAGGACAAGAGTGCTTGAAGGGTTTGAATACTTGTAAAGGGAAAAGTCCTCCAGACTTGTGCTTTTCCCAAAGTGCCATAAAAATGGTGCATGTTGGAATTACCTTTGAGACATCACCTGGAAGTGGATGCATTTGGTTAATATTGCCCAAATGTGGCAGGTACCATGAAGAGAATGTGTAGAACTAAGGGTGGTTAAAAGGGAATGCTTGAGGAGCTGTTGTTCTTTATTGCTTTATAGGGAAAGTGTAACTTGACTGATCGGATTGAATCCTTGGGGAGTGAGTCAGCAGTTGGACAGTCTGGATTTCTGTTCGTGGAAAGTAATGGGCATAAACTCTGAACTTCACTCCTTATCAAGTTCAGAGTTCAGGGGCTTGCAGGAGAAAAATAGTTAGATCTCCTGCAGGTTAAACTTCAGCATCTAAAAATAGCAGAGCAGGTTGTTATGACAGCTATTCAGGGCACAGACTCATCACCCTCACTGAGTCTGAGGTATTTTTCCATTTCTCTGGTAGCATTTTTAATAGCTTGTGGGCTTTCTATTTATTTTTGGACCTTCTGCTGACGTATTTGAGCTGTTAGGTAATTTCAGGTTTTTGAGAGAGAGTATTGCTTACATGGATCCATTTGATAGCACACCGTGATTGGAACTTCTTGTAACTTGTGTTCAGATGTTAAAGAGATGTTAAATTGTGTTAAAGATGTTAAAGAGAACACAGTGGGCATGGTTACAGCTCTCCAAATAAAACCTTCTACCCTGTATTTCTTCTTCTTCCCTTCAGCCTCATCGATGCCACTCACAGGGATGTGGATGTGCTGCTTTTACTTTCAAATTCTGCCTACTATGTGGCCTAGTAAGTTACCACTTTCCCTTACTATGTGCAGTTTATTTTAGTAGCTTTGCTTTAGATTAGCACTAAATTCTGTTTCTTTTTTCTAGTTACGATGATGAAATTGACAAAGTGAATCAGTACCAAAGGTTAAGTCTTGAAGCTCTGGAAAAAATAGAAATAGGTAAGAAAACAGTCGCTCTGTGTCTTTTTTTGAATGCTCTTAACAATGGCTTGAGCACTTATCAAAGCATCCTACAAATGTATTGAAGCAGCAGTCCTTGAAGTGTGGCACATACCCTGGGCAGCCCAACTAGAAGTGGCCCTTGTGACTGATAACAGATACCAGGCTCTTCCTGTTGCTGGAAATGGAAGCTTTGATCACTGGATGGGTTCTAAAATGTTCCCTCTTTCAAACTCCTGAAAGAACCATGGAGTCATCCAAACAGATTTCATTATTTATCAAATGGCAGTAACAATTCTGTCAGCTTCTGTAATGAGTCACGGGTTTGTGCATTCCATGTGCTCTTCCTTTGACCCAAACACAGCAAGTGGCTCAGAATTGGACTTTAGATCTGTTTCATAGCTTTATAAAACTTCTTTCTCAAGGGCTGATAACAAAAACACCTTTTTATGTTGATTTAACGTATTTGCTATAGCGTGTAAAATCTGCAGGGTAAATTCCAGCATTTTTCGCAAATATGTGATGTCTTTGAATCATGGAAAAAGTGATCCAGTTGAAGAGAAGGGAGTGTGTGGCCTGATGGAGTTTAATCTTCTGTTACACAACACAGTGATTTCATCATCTCCTGACTCTAACTTTCACTGTGTCTGTGCAATTTCTAAGAGTTCAGGGGAAAGGTCTCCCTCACTTGTGTGTTGTGGAGATTTGTATCCTGAGGTACAGAACAGAGTGAAACATCTACATCCACACCTCATTTAATGCTACAGATTATGCAGTGCACTGAAGAGTTGAACTACTTGGTCTAAATCTTGACATTTCAATTACATCCTCTTGCTAAAAATATTAGCTTTCCCTTTAATCCTTGCAGGAGCATTCCCTAAAAAACCCACAGGATTGTAAAACTTTTTTGTTTTTTCCTTCTATTTGGAAGGGTGATCTGCAATAAAAATCAGGCTGGATTGTAATAGGACATACAGAGAGTCTAATTGCTTTTTCTAAGTTATTGATTGTTTAGTTAATGTGAAAATCTTTCATTTAAAGTGTCTGTCCTGCTCTAATGAAAACATAAAGCCTTTTAGGCTGAAAAAGACTGTCAACACCTACATACCCTTAGGTGCAGGCTCTGCAGTATCTCTTTCAGTGTTTGGTTAAAGATTTCTAAAGGTTTCTCCTGCTTTCTCTCTCAGGGCCTGAGCCTACTCTCTTTGGCAAACCCAAGTTCTCTTGCATGAGGCTGCATTACAAATACAAAGAAATGAGTGGATATTTTCACACTCTCAGGGCTGTGGTTCGCAGCCCAGAAGAAGATGGAAAAGGTTTGTATCCTATGTAAAAGTTTTAGACATAGAAGCGTGTTCAGTGTATCAGTGTTTCTCTAAAAAACACTTGTTCCATTGCTCTTCAAATTTATCCTTCTTCAGAAATCACTTCCAATGAAGTCCAGTTGTGTGAAGTGGGAAAGCGATTTAAAAAACCAGTCAGATGTTATTGTTTTAATAGAAAGAAAAATAAATTTCAGATACAGCTTTAAAGCAAAACATCTCTCTAGAACTCGAGTAATTTCCCTGTGCTCTAAAAACTTAGAAAATGAAGTCAAAATTAGCTCCTAAAGAGGTAAAGAAATTGATTTCTTTAATGAAATCAATGTCTGGAAATGTTCTTGCTTATTAACTAGATAAAATGAACACTAACAAGGGAAAAAATATCACTTTTATACCTGAAGCACTGAGTTTTGTCAACAACGATTAGAATAAATAAAATTGCTTCCCTTCCTTGAATGAGGCAGTGTGGCAGTGATTTGCTTAATGCTGAGTATTTAGGTGAAGGGGAGTTTATTCTTTAGGTTTATTTTGTAAGCTTTAAATCAGAATTGCAACTTGTAGGGCAGAACTGCTCTGTGAGGTAAAAGGGAAAAAAAAGCAGTAAAACCAAACAAACTTAATTATGTTAGAATTAGACCAGTTTCTTTGTAGATTGTGGAATATGGGCTTTTAAAGGTGTTTTTAAGGGTCTGACAGGCTGCTGCTTGGATTTCAGACACTCTTCAGTGCATTGCAGAAATGCTGAGAATCACAAAGCAAGCAATGGGAATGGATGTGCCCATTATTGAGAAGAAGCTGGAGAGGTGAGTACCTAAATGATGTGAAACTTCTGTATCCCACCTTCACTCTCAACGTAGCTGCTTCTCCCAGCTGAGTAGAAAGTGTAGCAAAAACGACTTGTTCTTTTTTACAGGTATTGCAGACTGAATATTTGTTAATTCTGGCTACTGAGTACAGCATACACAAAGTCAGGGTTAAAAAAAAATGGAGAATTCAAAACCTTTTTCATCAAGAACTAAAGTGCCTGCAGAAACTGCCTGTTCCCCTTGTTTGGCTATTGTTCTCTATCAACCCTCCTTTGTTTTGGTTGGTTTGAGCTTGATTAGCTTATATGGGCACAATATTATTGTGTAAAAAAAGGATTAAATGTATTATTTATGTAAGGAAAGGATAACTGAGCAACTAAAACATCCATCTCTGTTACGGAAATAGACTGGAAGACAGTGAATACTTGGTGCTTTGATTGTACATTAAAGATCTTTTTTTCCTCTTCTAGGAGGAGCAGCAAGCCTCATGAAGACATCATTGGCATTCGGTCTCAGAACAGAGGATCCCTGGCCCAAGGCAAGAATTATTTACTGAGCAAGTTCTCCTCCCTCAATCAAAAGGTGAAACAAACCAAATCCAACGTAAACATCAGCAACCTTCGGAAGCTGGGCAGCTTTGCCAAACCTGAAGTGAAAGTCAATTTCTTAAAGCCAAATTTGAAAGTGAACCTTTGGAAGTCAGACAGCAGCCTTGAAACCCTGGAGAATCCAGGGGTAGATCCGAAAGCCCCAAGTGAATCTGACACAGAAGCCTCAGACAACGACTCGTTCCACTCCGACGAGTTCCTGACCAACTCCAAATCGGACGAGGACACGCAGCTGACGGATTCCCTGGAGAACATTGGCCCCACAGACTACGTGCTGCCCAGCTGCGGCATCATCGCCTCGGCCCCGCGGCTGGGCAGCCGCTCACAGTCCGTCAGCAGCGCGGACGTGAGCATCGGCGTTCCCGCGCCGCCCGGGGGCCAGGACTGCCGCTCCGACTGCGAGGACATTCCCGTGCCTTCTGCTGACAGCGCAGAGCTGGAGTTTGCGAAGCCCATGGACGTGTACTGCCAGAGGTTCGTGCAGGATGCCCAGAGCAAGGGGTGCGATGTCGTGGAGCCCGAGGCTGGTTCTCAAGAGCCCCACGGCGCGCCGACCCAAACCAGCAGGAGCGCGGCCAAGAAGGCAGAACCTAAGGCTGAAGCTGTTGCAGACGTTCCTTCCAGGCCGTCGAAGCTGGACGTCCAGTCTTCCGAGCCAAATCCTCAGCTCTTGGCTGTCGGTGGGCCTGACTTCAGTAAATCCCACAGGAGCCCGGGATCTGTGTCAGGGAACCACGAGCCAGGACTCCCCACGACTCCTTCCCCCGCCGACGGCAGCAGCAGCAGCAGGGCCGTGTCTCCCTTCGCTAAAATCCGCAGCTCCATGGTCCAGGTTGCCAGCATCACCCAGGCAGGATTGACTCAAGGGATTAATTTTGCTGTGGCAAAGGTCCAAAAGAGCCCTGCGGAACCAGAAGCTTTGAATGAAATCAAACAAAAAGAACTGAGAGAAATGTTTACGCAATGCCAGACACGAATAATTCAGATCTAGTCGCTCATTTGGGAAGTGTTCTTCTAGCTGTGGCTTCTAATAAAATAACACAATGACATCAGGACTGTTGTGG
Organism: Tichodroma muraria; assembly: GCA_013390105.1. NCBI lineage: Eukaryota > Metazoa > Chordata > Aves > Passeriformes > Sittidae > Tichodroma > Tichodroma muraria. Next base: position 22,095 of record WAAG01093611.1, read on the forward strand.
CATGAACTGCTGCTGGATACTGGGATTGATAACAGGTAACTTGTTTACAAGCAGTGAGAGATGCAAATGAATTTGGTTCTGACCAAGCTTCAGAATTCCCTCAGGCAGGTGAGGCAGAACCTGTATAAACCATATTTAAACAGGTAGCTTAGACACTGGGATTCAATAAGCATGCTGTCTTAGATGTGTTGCACAGTTATTTTTTTGAGACTAATTTTGTAGCTCTTCTGAATTATGTAGAAAGTATTTATACTCAAAAGATGATACTGCACTTCTCTGACCTTACTTACCTTGCACTACACCAGCAAAATAAAGTACCGGTAAATTACATTTTATTTATTTTTGGACTAGTATTTTTACTTTTTTTCATTGAAGTTCTAGATGCAGCTCTCTATGAATTGTGCCTCTACAATGGGAAGCAATGTGTTTTTGTTGAATTTAAGTATGTTAACCAGAAAGTAAGGTTTCTTTGCTATCCTTTTCTTTCCAGACATCCTGGGACACTTTCATTATAGACAAAAGCTTAAAGACCCAATCTGAAATACCCACAATCCTGCAGTGCAAACTACTTCTGTAGATTGTTTTTTTTCCTCACTTGTTTTGAGGTGAGGGGAAATAAAGCAAATGTCTTTGAATTGTCTTGCCCATGTTAAAGCAATTATTTTTTTTTTTTTTTTAATTCCAAACTCTGCTAATTTGGTCTAATTTTTTTGTCTCTGTAAAGCAAGATGAGCCAGATACCTGCCCATCAGGCACTGTGTCCCTCTGTGCTAGGATTAAGTGTGAAAAATGATGCAAAATCCCAACTAACATCTAAAGCAGAAGGCCAGTGCACTGCTTTGTAAGATCAGGGTTGCATTAGAGCATAGCTGTCAGCATCTATTCAAGACCAAATTCGTGACCAGCTCCAGCTTTGCACCTCGCAGGGGGAGGCATCCGCTCGTGCTGGGAACTGGATAAAAAATCCCTTCTCTCTGTGTGTGTGTGTGTGTGTGTGTGTGTGTGTGTGTGTCAAAGGATTACATCTATCAAATACTCCTTCCCAGGAATGCCTTGCCATGCCATTCTAGTCTAGGACATTGTCCAGAAGCTGCTGTGAAGCAGGACCTTCCTGTGCTGTGGTTTGTGACTGTGACCACCCTGACAGAGCCGGTGCCTCTGTCCTCGTCCCTGTACTGTAGATAGGCTGCACGTGGTGCCCCCACAACCTCGTGTCCTGGGCTAGGGTAGCTCGGTGTCTTAGGACTTGTACTGTGTCTGAAATCATTTATCACACTTTGATAAACAAATTTGGTTTATTTATTTTATTAAAGTGATGTGGGTTTGTTTTTTTTTTTTTTTTTTTGAGTGTCTACACTTGTGGCTATATTTAAAATTAAACTACTGCTGTATTTTAATGTGAGCAATATACATGAGATATTTTAATAAAAAAAGTGGAATCAAAAGATGGGTTTGGTATGTGATGTTAAGGGATGTAGGACTGCAGGCCTCTGGGGCTTTCTTTCAAAGTTACAGATACAATCCCCTGGTAGTCAAGGGCCACAGCCATGACTTCAGTTCCTTATCCTTAGAATGGTGTTGCTTTTGTGCCAGGGCCTCACCACCGTCATAGGGAAGAATTTCTTCATATTTTATCTAAATCTACCCTCTGTTAGTTTGAAGTCATCACCCCTTGTCCTGTCCCTGTCCCTCCAGCTCAATGTCCTTCCAGCTTGGGAACTGTCCCATCCCTGCCTACGAAATACTGGAGATTGCAATGTGCACAAAACCATTCCCTGAGGCAATCTTAGAACCCAGCATTGAATTTCAGCCCAGCTGCCTTTTGAAGAGACTTAATTTCCTTCTTCATTTGCTCAGTTGCTTCATTTCACAGTAATGCAGCACAAGTCAGATGAAACCATGAATATTCATTTTTAGCATTCAAAAAAAAAAGAAGCTCTAAGTAATTTGAAATGGCACCAAACTTGGCTCAAGTTTAGGATATACAAAAAAAGTTTCTCATATTAAGTACTCATTATTAGTGTGAAGAGACAAAATACCCAGATTGGCTGTACAGCAAAACCCCACGTTTAGAACAGGAAAATGCTGTAAAAAAGGGGGGGGGCTTCTGTCTGTGTTATTTCAATCAGCAGAAAGCACTAAGTAAAAGGGGTCTGAACTTAATGAAAACTTGGCATGAGCCTTTTATCTTGTTCTGAACAGGATTAATTAAAGCAAATGTGGAAGTGGCTTCATCATGGGTTCCTGCAGGCTGTTTCCACACCGCTAGCCTCCCTGGATTACTCCCAGCATTTCACTCTTTAAACCACCCTTGGTAACAAGTTCTGCAAGTCCCCTCTGAGGAGACTGCACAGCAGGAATCAAGGATAGAGACACCATTCTTAATGCTTCAGTGACGTTATCCAAACCATTTAAACATCCTGTAGTACTGCCAAGGTAGAAAGTAAAGATATGTTCTGTATGAGCACAGGACTATCACCCGTTGTCCAGTCAATGTAGGGGTTTTTAGGAAGCTGTACCAGGATAAAGCTCATTGGAGAAATTTGAGAAATCGTGGTCTGCTCTTAAGTACAAGGCAAATATATTTCATACCTGAGCTGCTCCTGGGTAAAATCAAATCACTGCTTGGTACCACACTGTGATACCATCACAATGATGCTGCTGGTGTGTGTGATGTGCCTCAGCTCACAGAACAGCAGAGAGTGAAGTCAGCTCCTCCAGCTGAGAGCTCTGATCCTCACAATTCAGCCAAGCAAAAATTAGAGCACAAACGTACTCCAGAACAGGGTCTACCACTGCTATGTATGAAGGGCTCTGGCTTAAATATTCTTATTAATAAAGGAAATAAGTTTGCACAACCTCAGTATTAAAGTTTAATATCAAACAATTTGCTCAATGTTACCAATTTTCAATTACAAAACAGGGTCCAAAAAAATTCCATAAAATATGTTTAGGTGGCTGAACAGAGTTAAGTAAGTTCAGACTGCAAGGGTAAATATCCGTATCTTTTTGGTATAAATTATCTACAAAAACTGGTATAAACAATATTCCAATCTTAGTATGGGTTTCACCTAGGGTTAGAGAAAGTTTCAGGGTGACATCCAGCAGGTGTTAAAGTTCATTGCCATTGACACATTGCTGCTGCTGCAGCCTGGCCTTCCGCAGTGCCTCGAGTTGCTTTGCTCTCAGCCACCTCTCCCTCGACAGCGTCGTCTGCCCCGCGCTGAGCGACAGGAACCTGGGGGAGCACAGAGAGCCAGTCAGGAACAGCTCCTTCAGCTACTGAGAACCCAGCATGGCTCAAACCCAGCTGTCTTGCAGTATCCCGGGCATTAGAGAGCATGGGATGAAAGCAGGGAGGGAACACTTTGCCCAACTAAGAGGAACAAGGCAGAGGAGGTTTTGTCTGGCTAGTCTGGCACAACCCAGTTCAGCTGCAGCCCAAGTGCTGGCTCCATCTGCAGCTTGCTGGGAAGCCCTGAGTGGTGACAAGAGCACCACACCCACCTGGCCACGAGCAGCATTTTGTGCAGGTCATCGGCCGTGACGCTCTCGGGGTTGTTCTTGCGCATTTCCACAAAGTCTTCTTCTACTGCCTGGAACAACACAGCATGGAATTATGGAGCAAAACAGATCTCCCCGCTGGGATAAGCCTTTGAGGAGCTGAACACTGCAACAACCTTTAGATTTCAACGTTTCAACTCACTGCTGTCCAGAAGTGAGCCTGAGCAAAACAAGGCTACTTCTCATCCTTGAAAAGAACCTATTTTCAAAATGAGTGTTAGAAAGCAGGTTACATGCCCTGGTTCTTACGTGTAATAAATTCAGTATATACTTTACAAATCCTTGAAGGCACAGGATGTGAAAATGCTTGTTTGGGTTTTGTAAAACTTAAAGGAGAATCACTGACAGGGAAAGTACGGTAAGTGTCTACTAAGGTGCTTTCTGTCCAAATGCACTGTTGAAAACTTATTAGGGAACTGTCCATACCTTGGTCACCTCATCAGATATACTGTAGTCCAGCAGCCTCAATAAACTCAGGTAAATTCGGAATTTGTTCAGCACGGAGGGCAGCACTGCAGTGAGGAGGCTGCTCATGTACTCTTCCATGTTCGGGGGAATGATCTGTGGTTGTAAGTGGACTTGGCAATCTGACTGAAAGAGAAAATTACATTTCGTCTCTTTCCACATCCCACTGTTTTCTATGCCAAGACTAATTTACTCTCAAAAGCAGCAGAAGTTACCATTTCCCAGAACTAAGGTAAAACAATTCTCGAAACATTCCCCAGCTCACATTTTGAACAGTTCCTGACTCAAGCAGAAGAGCAAAGGCTGGAATGCCAGAGCAGATGTTTGCAAGCTCAGGCTACTGCAGGGGCAATGCCACATCTGTGCCCATCCCACCCTGCCAGAGGGAGGCTTTGAGAGTGGCACATCTCTGCAGCTTTACCCATCCCCGGGTCCTTCACCACCTCACCATCGCTGTTCAGAATGGATGAAGGAAGCTCCATCTCTGTTTCCCCATGAACAGATTTCCAGCCACGAGGGAGAAGGCAGCAGCTACTGCCAGTGTCACACCCTCCCTGGTCACAAGGCATGTTTCCCGTCCCCACTTGTCCATGGCAGGGCTTGCTCCGAGCAGCAGCTGCCAGCTACAGTTCCCCAGCGGAACCTGGAAGCTCTTCCCATACCGGCAGGAGCGAGCGGCCCTCGGAAGTGATCAGAACATTAATGTTGCATGGGAATTCCATCTGGTGGTAATTGAAGTCATAATCCACCTTCTGCCAAGTGATCAGGTTACCCAGTGCTGTCACATTATGGACCCCTGCAAGAGAAGAACAAATTCCCTGACCACTGGACCGAAACAAGTGCCAGCCCTGATTTTTGTTTCCCATCTGTCTTTAAGGAGTGGCCAGCAGAAGGATTCCTGCAATCATCCTGCTGCTTCTTGTGTTTGAGGTGTCTTCCAGACACAACCACTTCTTAATGTGAATTACAATTAAGAATTCTTGATTTCAGGCCTAAGCTTTGTCTGGCTTAGTACATTAGTACATGAGTTTATAGTTCATGTTTTCATTGGCCCTACAAAGCCAGGTATCTATTTACAGAGAAAAACCAAAACCAAAATCTTTCCTCAAAAGCAGGAAAACACTACCAATTTAATTTTGCCAGATATTTTTATAGTACTCACTTGCCTTACCTGGAATTAAGTTATTTAAAACACAAAATGTTAAAATTGACAAATTAACTGGTTGACTCTTGAAATTCTCTCTTTGAAATACCAACATGTACCTAGCAAATGAAATTTCTGTTCAGCAGTTACTGCATTAAATAACAAAACTGCTGTTATGGTTTTGCCTTTAAATACTTAGTGATAATTTAGTATATTGTACATAAAGGCAAAGTTAGCAAATAAAGGCAAATTTAATATTAGGGTTGACTTCTGGGACATTTTTCCATTTGAAATTTCTAAGCTGTAGCTTCCAAGAGTTCCAAACCAACTACTATATCTGAAGACACTCTTCTCTAGGATTAAATTTTGTTCCCAATGTTGCTGTAAGAAATGAAAATTTTTTTACTTCTTTGCTCTAAATTCAGTAGAAGACAATATCACATCAGCAAAAACGAAATAAAATTAACAAGCCTTTTTTAAGTGCAACTCTTGACACCTAAAATATTTTTTTCACTAAATGCTGAGGATTTTTAGGCATTATGGACAAACGTTTTAAAAAACCTATAAACCAGCACAGCAAGAGTTCTCTTGGGAGAAGAATTCTTAAATGGGAGTTTATCATATTTTAACTATTTTTTTTGGAAACAGACAATGCAGAGCTTGTTACTAGTTTGACTATTTTCTTTAGCAAAATTTTTTAGCTTTACTAAAGCTGAGCAATAAAAAATACTGAAAACTCAAAAGCAATTGAATAATTTCAGTTAGCAACTTCTAAGAGCAGTAATTAAAAAAAAAATCAAAGCAGCTTTCTCAAGACAGCATTTTTATTTTAAAATTAAGTTACTTGCAGTGATTTCCTGTTGCTGTTCCACAGAATCTCCTGAGTTGGCAGTGACCCACAAGGATCACTGGGCTTCAACTCCTGGCCCTGCACAGGACAGCCCCAGGACTCACCAAAGACACTTGTACTGTGCATTCTCCAGGTACTGAGCTTTTAATGTGCAACTCAGCTCTTTTATGTGAGTTGTAATTAAATTAATTCCTAAAGCTCTGCTAAAAGCATGCTACACAGTGCTGCATCAGCTTGTAAGATAGAATCCCCACTATTTTTAACACAGTAATAGCCATCTTTTTTCTCCAGTTTTTAGCTGTGTTCTCAGGGATGGTTTCCAGATATACAGTAAAAGTATAGAGCATAAGGCATCAACATATGCTTTGCCCACTTCATGCACTATCACAGGAAACTGAAAGGCCACTCAGATGAATCAGAATTATTTTGGTAACAGAATTCTCCCAATTGGTCTCAAGTTGGCTGAGAAGGCTGCAGGAAGCTGCTTCAAAGCAATGAAATAAGATGTAGAAACCACAAACGGTTTTTGCAATAGACCCCTTATCAGCGGGACACGATTATCACCACTGTCTCAAAACATGGCAGCTTTTACCCTCCCAGATGAGATTACAGACACCAAAAGCTGTGTACCTGCTGTGTCCAGCTGTCCCTGCTCGAGCTGGGTCTCATCTATGACCAGGGAGGTGCTGCTGGCCAGCTGCAGCAGCCCACTGACCAGGCGATTGGCCGCGTAGTCCTTGTGAGGGATGAAGCGCGAGTGGTTCATGCTCTCGATGCTCATCCGGAGGTGGTAGGACTGCAACGAGAAACAAACCATCAGCACCCGTCCTGTCCTCCAGCTTCCCCAGGGAATGCTGCTTCCTGCAGCTAGAGCTGGGCTGGGAACCTGCGCAGTAAAACAAAACTTGTCGCTGCAACACTTCATCTCAAATAACCAAACGCTGTATACTTAAATATTTTTCAAAGGAAAATATTGCTGTTAGGAAATCCTATCACCTGTTCTGCACATCTAGGATGAGCTCAATAAGAAATGATTTATTGCAGCAATACTGTTAGTGTGATCCCCGAATTGAATTACTGTGGCTTTTCTGCAGAGCAATATCCACAAACTTGAGTAAACCCTAACGACACCATAATTAAATGACCCAAATGCCTAAACGTTTGGGAAAGACCAAAGAAAGGATGCAGCATCTGCATGTCGGTTCAATACCTCTCTGAGGAGAGGACTGCATTCCGTATTCATCCTAGATGACGAGGTACACAGGCCAGCCACATCTCCATCGTTACCTGCGCTCCAAATGGGCAGCAGGAGAGCATTTCACCAGCCTGCCTCGAGCAGGCTGAATCAGTGAGACAAGCCCCCCCAGGCCCTGCCCAGTGCAGTGCTTACTGCTGGCACCAGCTGCTGGATGAGGCGGTACAGGTGCTCCGTGAAGGCGCTGTTCCGGGGACAGCCGCTCAGGTTGACGGTGAATTTTCCCAGAGGAAGCACATCCCGTCTGGCATAACTGCACCAAAACCAGCACAGGTTAGGCAAACACCTGGCTAACACTGGATACACGTGTCATTCAGCTTGAGCACTGCGTGGTGTCTCTTACAGCCAGCAGGATTTCAGAACACACACACCAAAATCAGCCAACCCCTCTTCCTTCCCTCTGCAGCGCCCAAGGAGCTGAGCCAGGCTGATGCTGCTCCTCAGGGCTTTGCAGCACCACACAGAAGCAGTGATTTACAGTGCTTGGCATCCTGCAATGGCCTTCCAGACGTTCTGTTCTCCTTGTACTCTCTTGTTACTCTGTGAACACACTTCATTCCTTTCCCTTCTGGTGCCCAATCTCAACTTCCCTCCTAATCACAGCTGTTCATCTCCTTTACCTGCCCTCAGCTTTCCTCTCCCTCTTCTCACTGTGTATCTTCTCCCCATTCTTGACAACTCTCAACTTTTTTCTGATACCAGCTAAGAGAGAAAATACATTCTAGTCTAAGCGTCGGAACATTCACAGTCCCACTAAAAAGAATGAAAACAGAACTCATTTTGATTTTGAAGACTAAAATGCCTAATGTTAAATTTGGGCCTGACAACTATAATGTCTGAAGTTTCACACTTAAAATTTTAATGAGTCAAAGGGTGCTGCCCTTTCACCCAGAGATAGTTTAAATCAACTTAAGAATAAATTTCTATCACATGCTAAATAGGTCAATTGAACTTAGCATTAAACAGGTTTACATTTCATTAAACAAATTCCTAGAATGTACCTTTCAGTACCTTAGCAATAGTTCCTGCCTCAGGAAATGCTGCCTCTGGGAACTCAGTGGCATGTCCTACACTTTAGAAGAAGCCAGAGGCAGAAAGATGTTGTCATACCTCTGTTTAAAAGTGTCTTGGAGATTATGTCTGCTCTCAAAGCAGCACTGAAAAGATACACTGCCACAAAAGCTGGCCTTTTATCAATATTTACTGTTATTTCAGACACTGAAATCTGCCTTTGTGTGTATTGTGACAGGACAACCCCAGCTGGACAAAATACTACTGAAATAAGTACTATTTATGCTATTTCTGCCATTTATTTGCAGACTGGTGAAGAACCCCATAGATTTCTTTTAAATGATAAATACATACATTCTCAGCACACATGTAAATACTTACACTGTAGAAATGAGATGCAGTATCAGGTATTCAGCAGCCAAACTGTCTCCCAAGAGGGCATGGGTGAGGAACCCCAGCAACTCCGCTCTCACTGGTGACAGCTCAGACATGAAATTAGAAACAACTGGCAAAAGAGCAGAAGACAAATATCAGAAAATGTTATTGTTTCTCACCCTCTTCCCTCTACACAAGTTTGACTTTCTGTCACAGTTTGATGAAGAAAAATGTTTGTTCCAAAGCAGTCTAGGAAAAATAAACAAACGTTCATTGGTTTTTCCAACTGGCTTTGGATAACCCAAATCACTCAACACTTCCTTGGAAATGATTTTTTAAAAAATTAGATATTGTGTAAGCCTTTATTTGCAGCAGGCTATAAAGTGTAGAGCCAAATTTCTGAAATCCATAGCTGCTCCATTTTATATTAAAGGCAGAAAAAACCTCTTACATATTTCTCAGAACAAGCAATACAAGGCACTCAGGGAAGGAAGTTATAAATATCAGGTCTGCAAGCACTAATTCAGTGAAAAAAAAAAGTCAAACAAGGAGTTGCTTAAAAGCACAATTGCCTTATATTATGCACAGTATTATGAGTCTCTATATTATCAGTATGTTTCTTATTTCCAGTATCACACTAAATTGTAAATCTAATTTTCCAGCAATTCACAACTCCTTTTGAAAACAAATCAAATCTTATGGCTGAACAACTTGGTAAAATCCTTGGGCACATAGAATGTAAAACCAAATTTCACATAAACCACATTTATTTCAGCCAAATAAAAACATAAACATCACATAAACACAAACATCTGCATCCTGTGCAGCATTGCATGGTTCTTCCATTTAACAAGATTTAAATTCAAACCCTGCTTTTGAGGCCTTTGCCTCTGAGCAAAGCAGTATTTGTTCAGATGTCCTGGAAAGTGCCCAGAGTTCAGACACTCACAGGTTTTACTCTCCTCTTCGTTAAGGCAGGCAGGAAGCAAGGGGTTAATGTGCTGCAACTTCTGTGCCAAAATCACGTGGATCCTGGGCACTAAGGAGGCTGGGGGGCTGTGCACTCTCTGCTCCTCTGCCGTGTCCATGCACTCCATAGGATCAAGGGTTGAGCTGTCCCTGGGGAGAGGGCACAGCACAGCTGGACTTACAAACATTCCACTGGAGTTTCTCTCTCTGTGACCCAGAGCAGCTGGAACCGGGCCAAGAACAGAGGAACAAACAACAGCGGCTCCTGGTGCCTCCTCCCACATTTAAACTACCTTCTTCAGGATCTTTATAAACACCATAGATACTGAATCACAATTACACAGTGACATACCAACACCAAAGCAGGCTTGACCCAAAATACGTGGATTCTATTATTTTTAGGAAATAATCAAGTCATAGGTTTCTGAAGAAAAAACCAAACAACCCAACAAAAAAATCCCATAAAACCAAACCCCGCAAACAAAACCACATTTATTATTTGCTGCACCATTTAATAGGCTGTAGCTTCAAGAAAAATATTGCACACTGTTCTGTCCAGCCTGTACTGAATGCAGTCTAAACAGCAGCTTTTAAAACAAGAAGGTCATTTATTGCATTTGTCTCTTTATGCACATGTGGGATTTTCATATCCCACCAGGTTCTGGAGCTGACAAGATCTTCTAGACAGTCACATCACAGCTCTATCGCTGGCTGAGTAAAAGAACTGAATCAATAAATCCTGAAGTACCTCTGCTGGAACCTGGAGGTATTACCTCTTAATTTAGGAGTTCAGATACACAAGCTTTGCTCTCTCTGAAGATGTCTTACAAAATTTTTTCCAGGTCGTTTTCATTTCTCATTTTTTAGACAGCAAAATCCCTAAAGTGGCTTCCTCAGATGACAGTAAAGTTTAGCACAGACTTCATCTTCTTGTACTGGTTTTAAAAGCTGCCAGGCTTTATAACTTCAAAGCCACTTCAGCAGCTCACCCACACACTCTCCACTCTTTCCATTAAAAGAGATTTCCTCAGTTTGCATTCAAAATGTTGCTAAATGCCACCATTTTGTCTTCTGGTTATAGAATGACCCAGGAAAAAACCCACAAGCACCTTTGACAGAGCAACTGAGCTGTCAGTCTGGGATTAGCTGTCACACAGATGATAACAAAAAGCAGCTGACCAGGCTGAGTGAATTTTTAAGAAGTTGGCACTATAAAGGATTCACATTGCACTCTGGGTATTGTACTTGCCCGACAGATAAACAAACTCACCAACAGAAATGATTCAGGGTCCATTGGTTCAAAATATCAGCAGAATTTATGTTAGATTTTGGTCAGGAGTTTTATTTTGAAAATTGATTTCTCACATCTTGAATTAGTTTGTATTTTTTAGGCAAGGAACTGCAGAACAGCAAGTGAAATGGAAAATTTCTAACAGTGGATTAACAAGATGAGATACCTTAATGAAAAATCAACCCATTTTTTACTCATTTTGGTCACTTTAACTCTCCATGCAGACATGCAAACTTTTTTTAATATTCTTCAGAAATGTTTACATTTCTGGTAACAACCTTCATGGACTTAGAAATGACTTCAAAAGGACAGTTTATAATTTTAACGCTTCTTTGAAAGCTTTGTTCAATATTCACTCATTCACTGAAAGTTCAGTAGACGTGAAAAGTGCAAAACATTTAGCTATAGAAGCATTTTCTGCTTTACAGACTGTACAATAACCTAAAAAAAGATGCACTGGGTATCCAGGGACATGGATGTACCACAGCACATCGGACTTCAGTTTCCAGGATGCTGGGTGTAATGCTTTCCTCATCAAGCTATTTTAAAGCAACAAAATTCACTTCTTAAGTGTAATTATCATGTATTTACACATTTCCTTGTCTGCTCACTGCAAAAAACCCCGCATTTCAGGGCAGCCTTACCTCTCTTCACTGTTCACTATGCTCAGCACTGGGTCCACAGACAGAACACCAAACACCTCCAGCACATCATTGACTTTGAAGCTCTCCCAGCTCTCGTAGACCTGCCCCAAACAGAAAATAAAATGCAGAGGCAGATGGACCAGATGCAGGACAGCAGAAAAACAATCAGACAAAGGAAACTTGGGAGACTCAGCTGTGGATTGGGAACAGTCTGAGTGAAGAGGTCTCCCCTTGCCCTCGGTGTCAGTAAGCTTTACACTGGAAAAGGGAGTTTTATGATTCCATGCTTTTTCTATTGGCATTCTTTGCTACACAAGTGTAAACAATTGCATTCTACTAGAGTTCATCAAGATTTGCTTGAATGAGAGAGAAGTCAATACAGCAACAGCAGAGAAATTTTGTGTTAAAGTTTCGTAGTATAGCATAGCAGTGAATCAAGGACTATTTCAAATTCAATACACAAACGTGTAGTTTAGTGGTTTTTCACAGCCATTGTTCAATTAGAGATATCTTAAAAGAAAAATACCAGGGCTCAATACCAGCAGCACACTCAAGCATCTAATACTGGAATATTTTTATTTTTTTTTCAAACTAAGTGGGGTAAGAAGGTGCAAGCTCTAGTAAATGTTGCTGCAGGATTTCCAGAAATTCAAATGCAGCACTCAAGAAGAGAAAGACTGTATTAGTGAAGAGAAAGAATGTAATTATCTCTAGAAAATTGTGGTCTTGAGACACAATTTCTGGGCCTACAAACCACTGCAAAGCTGATTCTGTCTGCCTCACTGAGAACACAGCCCTGCTCATCACCTCTGTCTCTTACCTTTACAAGACACGCTGGTCCCTTCTCTCCTGGCAAGGGAAAATTTAGGTCAAGTGGAGGGGAGCAGTTGGGAGAAATGACATGATGACCTGCAGAAGCTTCTGTTTCTAATCTCTTTGGCTCCACACATCCATGGATATCACCTCCACTGCCTGAAAAACACAGGATTTGCAGGCTTTTTAAACAGAAATGCAGAACTGAACAACTTTCTTCAGTGAGCAACACAGAATAAAACTAATTTAACAAGACACCTGAGACAAGAATATTTTATAATGCAATTTACTTGACAGAATATGCTCTTAATATGAGAAGTCTCACAAGTGTATATTTTATGTAATCAAATGTGAGAGAGAGTACTGGCAAAGACGGAAACCCAAACATGGACAGAAATCTGATTTTCAAAATGCAATGTTTAAACCAGGGGAATTATTTTTTTTCTCCAGTCCATAGGACTGCAAAGGTAATATTTTTCTGCACCTCATGTTTAAAAGAACAGGTAAGAATATGCATAAAACCCAGCTTATATTAAAAATCTCTCTAGATTGTCAGCAAGTCATACAACACACATATAACACTGTAGGTTCTCCCACACTCCTTCAAATCAAACCACTGACTTCAACAAAGCCTCCAAATCATAAAGGCTGCAACAACACTAAAAATTGAAGCTGCGAATATTTCAGTTTTTAGCAATGAATTTTTGACAAATCCTGGAAAGATATCAGAACAACTACTCATCAACAGCAACTCTTACCCGTGTGTTGCTCCTTCTGTTTGGAGGGATGCAGATCCATGTCCTCATCCTCCTCGTAGCTCCTCTTGTGGCGACTGGGGGTGTAGGAGGTTGAAGGGCTCACCCGGGCTTGGCTGGCGCTGACGTAGGCGTGGGATTGTGCGTTAAGGAAGCCACAGGCTGAGCAGGGAAAACTCAACTGCACTAAGGTTTAATTGATTTTTTTTTTTTTTTTAACAAAAACCTAATTTTAACATGCCTCAGCTACAGGTGTTTTATAGGAAACTCTCACTGTGTAACAGTGTCCTGCTGTAGAAAATGCCAATGGCTCAGCCGAAGTTTCTCTTTTCCTGAGCGTTTGCAACTAGAAATTAACAGAAATTTTCAAGACTCTCCCAAGCAAAAATGTCTACTAAATCAAAACAAATGTTCCTAAATTCATTTGCATCCTCTTTGTGCATATTACACACCATCATCTTTCTTTCTTTCTCTTTCTACACCTATCACCTCTCCAGATTCACAAAAAGAAAAATAAAAAATTAAATAAACCTATCTCCTTAAATCTAATTAATTAGTTGGTGACCACTGATTGTATAACAAAACACTGGCTCAGTTAAAAAAGATATTTCTTTCACCCATGCTGATTCACCAGGCACTGGAACACAGTAGAAAGTCTGTCTCTCTGAGGTGACTGTTTGTGAGGAGTTCAAATCAATTTCCTGCTGAGGCTGGAATCCCAAGAGAAATTTTGTTAAAAATCCCATTACAGTTTGTTTTCTTTCTTTAAACTTAACTCTCCAGATTCAGTTACTCAGCCAGAAGTTACAATTGACACATAAGACTACATAACTCAGGAAAAAGTGAATATATAATGTTTTGATTCAAATTGCACTGCGCTATCAAAAGTAACTGTTTTTCCATAGCAGACAGTTTCAAGGTCATGGGCACTCCCCCCTCCACTCAACCAAAACAAATTTTAAATACAACAGAAACAGCTGGAAGTCTGCTGAAATTAGAATGCCAGTGAGCAGTTATGAATACTCTGCTTTCCAAACCAAAGACATATTCTGCATTTAGAGCAGTATCTTCAGGAATCCATTGCCAAGTACCAAAGAAGCTCTGTCACAATCGTACAACTGCAGCTTTCCATCTAATATTTCATCTCTAAGTTCATATGGTTTATATAACTTACCCCACATTCTGCCACATCTCTGTATTTACCAAAATGCAAAACCTGTCAAGAGGGAAAAGGCAATGCAATCATTCTGTTTCTTACAGCATCCTGAACACGAATCACAGCAAAATCACTGCAGTCCAAAGTCCCTCACAGACATCCTGCCAAAGCTTCCATCATTTTAGCATTTTCTATTCCTCAACAGAAATGTAACAAGTTATGTTTTACTGATGCCACTGGAGCTGAACACAGTTGCTATCAGTGTCCAGACTCCATAGGTCTAACTCACAAACTAGAGAAATACAAGGAGCAGGGTGAGTAAAGTGACAAACATTTGCTAAAATAGTAAATCAGTACTTCACTTACACGTGCATTTGTATTTGGGTCAACTGTTTCATACACTCCCATGTAAAACTCGGGATCAAACATATCTTGAACCATGCAGCGAAATTTCACTAAGCTGTTGGGTTTTAGGTAATGTACAGGAACATCATTCAGTGATGGAACCTGTGAAAAAAGAGATTGTTCTATACAACTCAACTGGTATATATTGAGCAGTGCTCTGGAGTTAAGCCAAAACCAGCACAAAAACTTAATTCTCTGACCATCCAGTATATCCCCCTCTTCAAACCCCTATATATATAGCACACTTAAAATTTTCTGTGGGCATCTCCCATCCTAATCTAAGCAGTAACAAAGTGTATCTATCCCAATAGCTTTCTGCAATGGCTGTTACAGATAATTGTTACAATTATCAGGCACTCAACAGTTCCCAAATTCTTCCAGTCCCAACACTGGGCTATGAAAGAAGTGGTTATAGGCCACTGGAACTGTATGAAAACTGTACAACATTCGAAACCAACTCCTAAATTTTAGAATTATTGCAGCTGCAGGATTAAACAGAATTTATCATTTATTTCTGCTTAGCAGCACTTCCACCATGTGCTATGTACCAACAGTACTACAGCAATTTACATGCACAATTTCTTACAACAAAAAGTCCTGGAAAACCTATATGTTAATTTCCAAGTCCACATTGGGGAGGTCTTTTTCACACAGTTTTACATGACAATGGGAAAATAGAAAGAAATAAATCAATGCCTAAGCACGTGGTATAACTTAAAAGAATGAGACTTGCAATATGAATAGTGTTCTAAATTTGAACATTTGAAATAGTGTATATATGAATAGTTTTCTAAATTTGAACATAAAATCTTTGTTGAAAAAGCCAACATCCAACATTAAAATGCAACAAAAATCGTAAGCGGCCCTATAGGAAGTGGCATTTTAACAAAAGTATATCCCCTCATGGTTTTTCGAGTAAGAAAATACGATTTCAACTCCTTCTGATGTTGTAAATTTTACTCAATTTTGTCATTTATGCTTTAAGCTACCATTTAATACTAAGTACAGAATACTTTCAGTGACAAAGAAAACAAATAATTTTCACCTGTTTTTAGTCATAAGTAGAACAGATTTGATATGAAAGTTTCTAATCCCCTTATCAGTCCCATTATGTCATTTCTGCTACAGCCTTTTAGAAAAGTACCAGCTCTTGAACTCAACTATTCACATTTTGTTTTTAAAATCTAAAGCACAGCTTCCCTGCTAAACTACACAAACCAGGCCTGGTCCAGCCCAATAAAGCAGTTTTAGCAGGAAAAGCATTTTTTCTTTAAAACCTGAAGGTTCAGGATTTATTCAATCCACAAAAGTTTATAAAAAGTTCCTGATAAAAAAATAATAATAAAAAAAAATAATAAAAAAAAGCTCTTGATAAAAGCTCCTGAGAGAAGAGGTCTATAACCAGCAGCTGAGAAGCTCATGGTGCACACTGAGGACTCACATTTCCCCAAAAATGACAATATTTGTCATCTCCTGCCATCTACTGACTGTGCTACAGAGTGGCAGCACCCAGCAATGATGGCCCGGGGGAAGAAGGGTGCTGAAGGCAAGGGGATGGATGGATGGGCTGGAATTTCACATCCTGGCTTTGCACTCATGTTTAAAGCAGCTGAGGTGTGAATTCCACATCCCAAAGCTTGGGCCTGAAATTGAACGGCGCACTTACTGTGAAAAGGCAGGACTCATCAAAAGCAAGCCACTGCAATAAAATATAAAAAACAATGAAGCTTAAGAAAAAGTGTAACTCGAAAAGAATAAAACACTCTTACCCAGTTAGTAGCATTATTTTCTTTTAATTTCTCCTTGAAGTATTCGGTTACCTTCTTCTCCCAATCAGAGTTCGGAACATTTTGGGCTACAAAAAACAACATATTTACGTGCCTATTAGCACCACGTAAGAGACTTTTATCCAGCATTCTCCCAGCATTTCAAACAAACCCAACTTTCACTTCTATCTTAGGGAAGTAAGTGCATCTTAGACTAATTTCTTCTCCTTGCAATTCACTGACTTCCCATTTCAAATCCCTTTCAGGCCAACCAAGAAGCACAGAGCCATTCTTGGAAGCGAGGGAAAGCTCCGCAACGCCCCAGTGCGAAAGGGCAGGAGCCGAGGCACCGCTTCCCGCGCTGCGCCGGCTGCGGAAATTGTTATTTCCGTATGGTTTTAGTTTAGATCAAGCGCAGCAGGGAAATAGCCGCGGCTGATAGCCCCGGTAACACCAGCACCGCCCGCAGCGCGGGCAGGCAGGGCGCGCTGCCGCCGGAACCCAGAGACACGCGAGACACACGAAACACGCGCGGTACGCGAGGTATGTAAGACATCAGACAGATACATAAGACACAGGGCCGGCCTCGCCGCTCTCCCGCCACCACCCCGCGAGGGAAAGCGCCGTCCGGTTCCGGGCGCCCTCGGGGCGCTCCCGCTGCCGCCCGGGGGACGCGGGCCCCGCCTCACCGAAGATGCCCTGCACGATGCTCAGCGGGCTGTTCAGCCAGTCGCCCACGCACGGCATGGCGGGGTCGCGCCTCGCCGCCGGGCTGCCGGCAACCTGCGGCCGCCGAGTCCCGCTCGCCAGCCCAACGCGGGGATCTCCGCCGCTTCCTCCTCCTCCTCCTCTTTGCCCTCCTCCTCCTCCTCTTCCTGCGGGAATGGCGGCCGGGCCCGCCTCCCGCGCCTCACGGCTGCGCGCGCCCGCCGCCGCCATCTTGGGTGAGGGCGGAAGGGGCCGGGGCAGGGACGTGGCCGGGGCGCGGCTATGGCGGCAGCGAAGCCCGGGGGAGGCACCGGCACCAACCTGCTCTTCTCCTCCTCCGCCACCGAGTTCAGCTTCAACGTGCCCTTCATCCCTGTCAGCCAAGCGCCGGCCGCGCCGCCCGGCCCCGCGCTGCTGCCCGCCGGTACGGAGAGAGGGAGGGAGGGAGGGCAGCCGGGAGCGCCGGGGATGTGCGGGGTCCCGGCGGGTCCCGCCACCGCCGGGAAGGGGCGGTGAGGCCGAGGGAACCCCCAGAGCTGGGCCGGGGCTCCAGGGGGGGCTGCGGGCCTGGGGGGGCCCGGTACGTGTGGGCTCGACCCGGCCCGGCTGTCCCTGGTGGTGCCTCAGGAGAGACGCTGCTCAGGATTACATTTTCCGCTTTCCGGCACTTAATTTTTTCTACTTCCCCCTATTTAAAGCTTGTGTATGTGTGGTTTTTAGCGCTGTGTCTAAGGAAGGGCGCTGATCATCGCACCTCCAGCTCACCGACGCGTCAGTGCTTCTATTCAGCGTTTACTTAATGTTTTCGCGTTTTTTAAACCCCTCTCCCATGTTATCTTCTGTTCTCCCGGTTTGAAAATAGCACGTTAAGCCGTCACTTTAAATATCCTTGCTAATTTAATCCTGGTTCTAATAACCTTTTCTCCTAAAGCTTTAATGGTGTTCCCGACACAATGCACGTGCAACTTAAAATCTGATGCTCAGGCAGTTTCAGATAAAGGAATGGATTTTTCTGGGAATGTGTTCAGTCAGAGATTAACGCTCAAAACATTAGAAATGCATCTAGAAACCAGATATTTCAAATTTTACTGTAGTGTACATATTGTGATTGGACTAATGACCTTTAAAGGTCCCTTTTAATCCAAGCTCTTCTATGCTGAGTCTTCAAGGCTTCATTTCAACACTGTTGTACCTTAGCTAAAATAAGTATTAATATAGCTAGAAATCAGTGCAGTACTTCTCTGTAGATTTAATAAAATGTTTGCCAAGTGGTTTTGAAATAGTTTCTTAGATCAACTACATTTTTAGGTAGGAGGGATAAAATCATTAAAATATTACTCCTACTTACTTGAGGTATCTAAGTAGTTGATACATTTACTGATTCCATTGTACAACCTTCATAGTTTTTCTTTCATGCAAATATGCATTAATTTTTCATTAAGAAAATAAAGTAATTTTTAAGTGATCTGGCTAGTAGCTTTACACAAATGACTGTCCTGGCAATTTCCCGAACATTTTGAAGCCAGCTGGTGATAAAATCTGATGAGATTTGGTTGTGGTGAATCTTACGCTCTCCGTGTGATTGTGATTAAAATTTGATCACAATCAATTTGTGAGGATTCATGGTTTTGCAGCTGGGGTGAATTTCAGTGTCAGAGGTTGTGCCACATTCTGTGTCAGCCCATGTAAGGCCCATGTCCTGTTAAATGTTCTGTTCCCACAGTCAAGTGTACTCACCATCTGTCCAGCCTGGTGTTGTTGGGATCTTCTTGCTGAGAAGAATATTTTGTATTTGAAATCATAATTTTAACTTGTGTAAAATTTAATAGGAATCAATCCAGGGATTTGCTTGATGCCTTACAGCCAACATTAGGCAGCTGTGTGCAGACACCGATTTGTTTACTCACTCCAAGGGTGAGTGGTTAGTGGGCCAGTTGAGCTCTGCAGTTTGACTATAAGATGTATTCTCTGGCTCAGGTGTGGGTGATGTAACCAGTATATTTACTGTAGGATGGGAGGAGTGTTCCCAGTGAGGATGTGGATTGATGTCACTTGTGGTTGTTTGGTGACAGTCTGTGTGTAGGGAGGGATGTACAGGGGGTTGACACAGTCACAGGTGAAGAAAGACTGTTCTGTGCGTGGGGAGAACACACGTCAAAGCTGTACACTCATTTTTTACATTTGTATGACGTGCTTGTTTTTACAATGTAGTTTTTGCAGAATTAGAAAAAGTCAAGATAAACAGTAATGTTTTATGTTGGAAAACTGCATGTGTGTACATATATACCTATAGTTTTGGGTTTTTTTGGCAGAACTTTTGTCAACCCCATTTTGCAAGGAAAGCTGCACTTAGGCTAAATCTCCAAAACCTCTCTGGAACTGGAGAATAGTAGGTGTTTTGTGAACATTCCTTTGCTAAAGGTCCTTGAGCACACTGCTGCATGTTTATGGTGGCCTGACACAGTGAGGTGAAGGGCCTACTCTGCTGCCAATTGTTTGGGAAAGTTGAGAGTTGACAGTGTGGTATGCAGTGTGCTTCTCTCCGTCCCACGCTGTTTATGAAATGTGAAAGGAAGGTGGATTTTACTGTTTCGAAACTGAGACCTTGTATTTAGTATAAATGAGAGGCCCAGGCCTGACTTCAGAGTGATCGTTGGGTGTAAGTGGTTTCAGCATTCTCCACACCATGGCTCACGCACTGAGATTTTGGCTTTGTTCCTCAAAGTGGGATCAAGTGCTGGAAGTGAAAGCAAGAGGAATTGATAAATGCAGGTGATGCCTCAAATCTACACAGTCTGCACAGACTAAATGAAAGATGGTTAAAATAGTTCTTTTTAATCTTGGCAGTCGTGATTTTTATGATTAATTAATTAGAACAGCTGCTTCCTAGGGAGACTTCACCGTGGATTCCCCTGTACTCCCTCGATGCCCCCTGTTCCAGTTGTGTTGGCTGTGGGTAAAGGCATTTGTTGCTGGCTGTTCGCAGCTGCAGAGACTCTTGGTCTCTCTGTGTCTGGGGACTGAGCAGCAGAGATGCTCTGTGGTGTCTTCCCCACAGCCTGGGATCATTTGATTGCCAGGCAGGTGAAACACTGCTGGTTTCTGCAGGTGGCACTGACTGCTTGCAAAGTGCTGTTCCCTCAGGAGGCAGTGCTGCTCAGGCTATCACAGCCTTAGGTGAGACCTGTAATCGTGACAAACCTCATTTTTCCCCACTTGTTCCTAGATCACTGCAAAGTAGAAGACTGATTGGTCAGGACCCGGTTTATTTATTTCCTCAATGTGAAAGGCCATTCATGGCCTTGCATCTTTTAAAATTCTCTCCTGCAATTATGCAGAGTGGGGACTGATTTTTCTGCATTGGAGATGTGGCTTTTATGCAAGTCTAGAGTAGGATTTTTAGGGAGAACTGGAGTTAATCCTGCTCATTAAGTGGCTTGGGATCATGAGTTATGGCCACCTTGCAAATCAGATAAGAAACCTTGAGAGGGCTCTGCTGAAGGAGCAGGCAAGAATGGATGGCTTAACCTGTAAGTTTGGCCTATTAGGAGTGTTTTTAAGCTCTATCCTAAAAATTGGAGCATGAAGTCCTATGATTAGTAGCTGTTTTTATGGTGAAAGGATACAAACCAAGGCTGTCATGGCATTTGAGGGATGAGTAAAGTTGGGAGGGATTTTAGTGCCTGCCAAATTGCCTTGGGAAGTTCCCAACTCCAGTTATATTTTGGTTTCTTATTTAATATTTGTTGCTTCTACTGTGTACACTGAGTGACTTTCTTGGTCCATTTTAAATGTTCTTAAAGACTCAGTATCTTTTGTTTCATTTTATGATGTGCCTAATCAAGGATGTATAACCTTTGTAATCCTATTGGCTTTACGGGGTCCAACAGTATTGGCTGTAGCTGATGGTGTTACAGAACATTTTGACCCCATACAGCGATTGGAAGCTCTCACAAGATCTTTGGTGATCCTTTTGTTTTTGCAGATGATTCTGCAGATGTTGGGGAAGAGGACAGCTTCTTGGGTCAGACATCAGCCAGCCCCAACCCACCACAGACTTTCAGCTACTTCTCTCAAGTTCCCAGCAGCAGCGATCCCTTTGGAAGCATTGGGCAGCCACCCTTAACAACTGTTTCAACACCTGTCGGAGCACCAGCCTTCTCCAGACCTCCCACTTCACTTCCGCTCGTGTCTGGGTCCCAGGATGGGCAAAATGCCTTTTCACCACATATTCCCAGATCGCAGTCTTACGGTGCACCACCCACTTCCCAGGTGGGAATGGCGCCGTACCAGCCCCCTCAGCAGGGCTGTCCCCCGCCCGCCAGCACCGCGCTGCCCGCGGGGACCCCGCAGCAGCAGGGCTACAATCCCTACAGGCACACCACCCTGAGCAGCAGGGCCAACCCCTACCTCACCCCGCCCCAGCTGCAGCAGAGCCACCCCCCTGCCACAGCGTCCCCTGTGCCACCCGTGCAGATGTACCAGACACCCCCGGGGCCACTGACGCAGGTATGTGACTCCTTCCAGCTACCACAGCAAAACAAGTCACTCTCCTCTTTCAGCTGCGTATTCTATCTTTTGAAGATTTTTCTTTGAAAAAAAAAAAAAAAAACCAGAAGAAGTGTTGAACCATTTATAACAGCAAAAGCTTTTCGCTAGAAGTAGCTTGGAACTGTTGTTCCAGGAAAACTGTGATCTTTGAAGTGAGTGTACCCTGAGGCTATAGCTCTGTGAGCCTCTGGGCATCAGGAGCAAAGCCAGGTTGTGAAGTTCTGTTGCTCTCTTCTGTGGGTTTCTGACTTTGCTGAGTTTCAGCTGTGCTGCTGCATTTTTTATGCCTCACCTTTAAATCAGGTCATTCAGCCATTTCAAAGATATGGGCTAGAATCTCTTTTCAAGCTGGTTTTGTTGGTGAAGCCAGAACTTTTTGAAACTAAGTCACATAAAATTGTCAGCAAACTCTTTGAAACACATTGGTTGAGGATTTTGTGTGATATAAAGCAGTAATCTTCATTCTTTTCTACCTGCACAAAAGCATTATTAAAGTAATGCCAATGAGTTAATAAAACCTGGCATGTTTGCTTCGAAAACAGCAGAAACTGTTTTTATTTTTGCCTGAGCTATTGCTATATTTCTGTTATCATGAATAAAGAATGTGAAGGTTATATAATGACAAAACATAGCAAAGGCAGTAGAACCTAAACACTCTGGAGTTTTAGATTGTATAATTTCAGAGCTTCTGTTTGTTGGATTTTGTATATTGCACAGTATTTTGGTATTTTTTTTTTTCCCTTTTAAATGTATCATCAACCAAGGCAGTTGCTACTGCTGTCATCAGTGGCTTTTAGTTGTACTGACTGGAATTTTAGTATAATTTGTATCAAATCAGCTTTATGTAGGCTGTAGACCCTTTCAAAATCAGTTACTTTTCTTGTGCCACTGATGCTACATTTGAGTTTGAAATCTGCCTGTTCTGGTCACTTTGCAGGAAGAGAGCTATTGCTGAAGTGTCCATTTGTTGAAATCGGGAGTCTTTATGCAAAAGCATAATTATGTGTAAATGAACAATGAGAAGAATGTGTTTTTATTTTCATGTCAAATTTTTGTAAGAAACAAGGTTGTGTAATGGTTTCTTACAACCATTGTTTTTGTAAGAAACAGTGGTTGTAAGAAACAAGTTCACCTTGAGTTTTGAAAATCTAAGACAATGTTTGAAATCTCACTGGTTTTAGGTAATCATGATGCTAAACCATGGCAGTATTTATGGTAATGAAATTCACATTCTTTCTCAGTTTGAGAAGGTGTAAGTTCTCAAACACATGATAAAGTGGACAATATTTTTAGAGTGGAAGATAATGTTCTTGGGGAGGAAAATAGAAAATAGAAATAAAGTTCAGAGTATTCCCTATAGCAAAATATAGAAGAGTTCTGTAAAAACCCTGTGAGACTGAGGTGCTGAGCCTATCTCTTTTCAGTTTCCACAGTCCCAGCTCCAGCCTGCCAGGCCTGCAGGGCCCCTGATCCCAGCCCCTCCCGTGCTGCTGCAGAACCAATATGAGCCAGTTCAGCCCCACTGGTTCTACTGTAAGGAGGTGGAGGACAAGCAAATATGGATGCCATTCAGCATTCTGGATTCTGCAAAACTAGAGGAGGTCTACAATTCTGGTAAGTCCTGTCTTATCCAGAGGTGAGCAGAAGGACTAAAGGAAAATATTGGGGTAATGCCACTCATGTGTGTGGCAGTAATAAGTAAGGTTTTGAAGATGTATTTTGTGTCACTTAATTTATTTCACTGACATCATCTCTGCTTGGTGCTGTCAGCGTTGAGACGTATCATCCCAAAGAGGTATCAGATTTTCATATAGAACTCCTCATTATTTGTGTCTTGGGTTGCCTTTTTGTTAACCTGCCAGCTCTGGAATAAGTATTCATATTTGGGAGTTTTTCCAAGCTTTTTGTTAAGTGCAGAGCATATAGAAGCATTCTAGAAGCATCACAGTGTTACAAAGCTCCGCCACGGTGTGACTGTCAGTCCTAACGGCCTGATATTGATCACAGGAGTGGCTGGGGCTGGGCTGAGGGAGCAGAGGTGTGTTAGTGTGGTAACCACGTGTGGCTGTGTGTCCCAGTCCAGCCTGACCCCGAGAGCGTGGTGCTGAGCACGGACGGCGGCCGCTACGACGTCTTCCTGTACGAGCGCGTGAGGAAAGCCGTGTACTGGGACGAGGAGCCCTCGGAGGTGAGGCGCTGCCTGTGGTTCTACAAGGGAGACAAGGACAGCCGCTTCATCCCTTACACCGAGGACTTCAGTGACAAACTGGAGGTTAGTAAAGTCACAGAGGCCTTGTTAGTTCATTGTGTTAATCACCTTGGAAGCAGTGCTTTCCGTTTCATGAGGATGGTTTTCAGAATGCGCTTTCTGGAACGTAAGCGAATCCTGAAAAGGGGAGGCTCTAGAAGGTCACAATTGCTCCTGCATCAGTCCTGCACTGCTGTGACCCAAAATCTGCTTGTGTAGCTCTACCTGTGACATTTTTATGTAAAGAAAGTTATGTAAATTTTAACTGTAACTTTACATGAGGCCACAAAATACTGAGAAGGTTGCCATGCTGATTTTGTGTGACTTGTTTACTGTTTCAGGCAGAATATAAAAGGGCTGTAACTACAAATCAATGGCATCGTCGACTTGAATTTCCAAATGGGGAGACAATTGTTATGCATAATCCCAAGGTAATAGATTTTGGCAGTTGTGTCTCACAGGATTCATTAAGGGGGAGTGAGCAAATGGATGGAAGCATAAATTGAAGGCAGTCTTGATCTTGAATGAAATGTACCAGTTGGTTGTTCTGGGGGTGTGTGCATGAAAGATTATCAAGTTTACAGAACGCCGGACTTGTGCTTGCTTTAATGTGCTGTCATGTGGTTAAAAGACAATACTTTCTGAAACCTAAAGAGACTAAGCATTTGCATAGTAAATATTTTGGATAGGCATAACTGGCAGCAAATGGTAAGCAATTTGAATTAGTTTAACCTCAGTCTGTACGAAATGAAAGATAATTAAAACAAAGAGCTTTCATGTGGAAAAGAGCATTAATCTAGCTATAAGGCAAACAGTTTCTTTATTTAAGCCCTGAGAAGCGTTTCTGCTCTGACTATTTTCAGGCCATAAGAAAATACACCAAGACAAGCTTTAAAAGTTATTCTAAATACTCTGTGAACAGTCTCATGTGGTTAAAACACATTTAGTTTTAACAGTCTCATTTGTTAAAACAAGGATTTCAGCCTTGTTGATCAATGCTGTTAACTGTTCACTTATCACAGATGCAGTAATTAACACACAGAGCTATCCAGCAGCCAGAAGGGATCATGGTTGCTCCTACTTCAAGTGTTTAATAATCCTGATTAGGGAATTCTGTCCAGTAAAAATCTAGAGAAGGAGCATTTAGACCACTTGGTATCATAAATACGGGTTCAAACTGTAAGTCCTATAAACAACTGTACTACTGAATTCCTCACTTTTTAGGGTTTCTGGACTATTTCAGATGCTGTTGTCCTTCCCTGAAAAGCACTGTGCTTTTTTTTCCCATTTTCTCCTTGTGATAGAGTTACTGTAAATCAGATAGCATTCAATTTCCTCACATTAGCAGTAATCTGCTAAGGAAGAGTAGATGCTGGAGGCTAGGAAGAGGAGCTGGAATAATGCTTGGCTGAGGAGTTAAAATGGTTCCGAATCACTGTGCAGGCTCAGCTTCTTCACCTAGTGGTTACTTTGAGTCATCAGTTTGCTTTTAACACTAATGAGGATTTTGTGGAAGAATACAGTTGATTTTCAGATGTGAGGTAAAGCAATCAAAAAATACGTTCAACCATGCAGTGCTTTCAGACTAACAGTATGAGTCATGAGGGTTTTCTGAGGTTGGAATTGGACACTGTATTTGTTGCAGGTCATAGTTCAGTTCCAGCCTTCTGCCACACCAGATGAATGGGGCACCACTCAAGATGGGCAGGCAAGGCCAAGGGTAGTGAAACGTGGAATTGATGATGACCATGATGAGATTCCTGATGGTAGGTGATGAGATTCCTGGTGTGCTTGGGTCTGCTCTGGGAGCAGTCAGTTTGGATCTGTGCAGAAGCTGGACAGTAGTGGACAGTAGAGTGGCTGTGTGCTGTTCATGCCTGGAGTCTAAAGATTAAAGTTATTTCTTCATCTCAGTGGCTTGGTGAGGTTGTCTGGTTTTGGGGTGTTTTAATCAAAGGAGTCCTGTGGGCTCTGTTGTGTCCTGAATCATGTTATGTAATAGGCTTTATAAAACAACTGTGTATTATATTTGCTAGACTCTGAACTTCTCTCCTGCTGTACATATTGGTACTCTGAATGTTTTCCTTTTTTTTTTTCCCTACAGGAGAAATGTCCCAAATTGACCATCTGGTATTTATGGTTCATGGCATAGGTCCTGTATGTGACTTGAGGTTTAGAAGCATTGTTGAATGTGGTAAGTTTAGGCTTGTGTAATGAACAGTTGTGTGCTGTTTAAATGTGGCTCTCTCTAGCTCATATTCAGATAAGCGCATCTTTATAATGATTTTTTTTAAGAAAAGTCTCTCATGTTAAGAAGTTCAGTTTTTTCATGGCTATTTTCCAATGGCAGAGTCTGTGTTCTCTCAAACTTGAAGCTTTAGCTGTTACTAGTACTCAATATCACACTTTCAGGGTGATTTGGGTTTTGGGATGTGTCATGAGGGGGTTTTTTTTGTTGTTGTTGATTTTTTTTTTTTTTTTTTTTTTCTTTTTTTTTTTTTTTGTGTGTGGGTGTTTTTGTCTTCTAGAGNGGTGGGTTTTTTTTTTTTTTTTTTTTTTTTTTTTTTTTTTTTTTAATGCACTCCAGTACAACTGAGTAAATTAAGAAAGCCCTGTCTGGTTAAGGAGTGAACAGGCACTCATGGTGAGATTAACAGAAGCTTGCTACAAAATCCACTCTAACAAAAATGTGTACTTTTTTATTGTTAGAACAGTAATACTTGAAAAGATTATTCCAGTTTTCAGTTTGCCTCATTTGTATTCTGACCATGTGTGAAGTTAAGGGGAAGAAGGGACTATTTCTCTGTTACTTGAGTACTGCAGCTATCAGATTTTTATTATTCTTTTTCTTCACAGTTGATGATTTTAGGACTGTTTCTCTGAAGTTGTTGCAGACTCACTTTAAGAAGTGTTTGGAGGAGCGCAAAGTGAGCAGGGTGGAATTCCTTCCAGTTCATTGGCACAGTTCTCTGCATGGAGATGCAACAGGTGTAGACAGGTGAGGGCTTTGTTTAATGCTGAAAACATCTTAAAAGCTGCTTTTTAACAGGCTATGGAAAGTAGAGTAAAAGAGCAGTTCATGTGCTGTGCAGACTACATGGATAAATATATGACTGAATTAGAGAATTTCAGATTTTTTTAAATTAACATTTTGGTGAGGGATATTAGGAAAGCTGGAAAGGCGTGAGGAATATTTTTCTCTTGTTCATTTTCATGCACACAACTTTTCAGTACTGGATTATATGAGAGTGGCCAATGCATGATACTTGATGAATGAGTGTGTAGAGATTATGATCACAAGTATAATGTGGTGAGCCTGGTAATGTTTTGTCCATGAGGTGTGGATAATTTAGAATGGAGAGTTTTCTACTTCCTTCAGTCTGATTGAGTTTGACCCTAGGAGTTATTCCTGAGGAAGGCATTGAGCTGTCTGTCCAGTCCTAGAGGAGTGCCTGAATTATAGTTAGGCACTTGAGCTAAGGGGTTCTTTTTTTGAAGCCAAGTATCTATATTTGAATAGGAGTGTTACAGCATTTAAAAATGTGTTTTAAAATCCTTTCTCTGTGCCCACCCCTTTGCTGCGACTTCACATTGCAAGCTGTTTCCCTTGCTCAAAGCTGGGGAAGTAAAAATTGTGAGTGTGGCAACCTGTGCCACTCAAAGCGTTGCTGATGTTCCTCCAGACAGTTCCAGCTCAGTCAAATCACACTGCTTTCCTCTAGCCTTGGTGTTTTATTTGCATTTGAGCACTTCATGAGGAGGGATCCTTATTCTGTTAATCAAACCAGGCAGTCTCAAGTCTATAGCAATTCCAGTGCAGCTGTCTTGACTCCAGGCAGGCAGATGGTGATGCCAGGCTTTTTCTTCAAAAAGCGAGTATTGCCATTCTGTGATTCTAATTTTATATGCGAGTTCCTTTTTCTCTTCCACTTCAATCTGCTAACCAAACTTCCCTGGTACTTTATGAGAGCAATGCTGGAATAGAGAAGAGGTTATATCAGGCATCCCTTCAGCCTGGAGAGAAAAAAAAAGGAGTTGTCTCTTTCTCAAATATTACAATCAGCACGTAATGTTAATGTGTGAATATGTGACAAGGCCAGAAAGCTGCATGGGTTTCTAAAAATCTCTTTAGACATCCTTTTTGTAGCATTTACATTGCATTAATTTCAAAAGCTAACAAAGTTCTCACGAGTGTTTCTTAAAAGCCTTTCATGCTTTTAACGATTCTGTGTTACCAGGAACATAAAGAAAATCACTTTGCCGAGCATTGGTCGCCTGAGGCACTTCACCAACGAAACTCTGCTCGACATCCTGTTCTACAACAGCCCCACCTACTGCCAGACCATCGTGGATAAAGTGGGCATGGAAATGAACCGCCTGTACGCGCTCTTCATGAGCCGCAACCCCGACTTCAAAGGGGGAGTCTCTGTGGCTGGGCACAGCTTAGGTGATTGTCTGAGGAATGCTGCTGTTAGCCCAAATCGGTTTCTCCTTAAAGGAAAATGGCCCCTTTGTTATACATAAAACTCAAATTAGCTGTTAGGGCATGGCTATCTTTCAGAAAACGGCTGACAAACTCATCTCAACAGCTGAGTTTATCAGGCTTTGAGAGAAAGTTAGTAGTTCCCTTCATGAAAAGTTAGTGTCTAATCTATGTTTAAAAGTTAACATGTTATCTGGTGTCTTGTTGGGTGGGTGATGTTTGTGTCTCAGAAGCCCCACTTAGTAATAATTACAATCATTTTTTGGAAGATAGAATAAGTGTTAGAGCAGCATATTGACATACTGGTTTGGACTGGAACTTTTCTTCCAGTTCCTCAAGCAGTCTCAGGTGTTTAAGGAAAAATAGTTTAGTCATGGCAACTACATAAAGCATGAACAGGGAGGAAAAGGGGTTGCTTTTAGCTGAGAGCGATTATGTTCAAGTTCATATATGGGTATTTTAATCCATCTCTTTTGATCAAACTATACTGTGACATTACTATTGCATATAAATCTTGCTCAAGGTTTAGGGACAGGAAAGCCTGATATTTTTCCCAAATCAACTCTAATTCCTGTTTGCAGGTTCCTTAATTCTATTTGACATACTGTCTAACCAGAAGGACTTGGCTTCATCGGTAAATTCTGGACCATTCTCTGGTGTTAATGGGAGTGTGAAGGACGTGGCTGTTCATGATAAACAGGTAATTTGCATGCTGGTCTTTCCAGGCCAATAGATCTGATATTTTCACTCATTTTTTTTTCCTTAACTTTTCAGAATTTATTATCTGAACCAAGTTTGTGGGTTTTGATGGTACATTTAAACATGTTAATGAAAAGGTGCTGTTTTGTAAATATTGTAATTTCTCAGGACAAATTAATTAGATCTCTCTTAAATTCCAAGTAGGCCAGTAATGAGATTTGATGGTGGGCATCAGCTTTGACCCTTGTGAACATGTAACTTGATCTAACCGTATCTAAGTGGTGGGGGAGATGTATAAAAGGGAAAGAATCTGTGTTGAGGCTAGAAATGGTGACCAGTTGTTTGAGGAATAAAAGGAAGCATTTTTGAGTGTTTTGTCTCTCATAGTAATTTTTAAATATTTTTTTGCAGGTTTGTTTTAGTGGAAAATCTGTATCCTGCTTCACTAAAAATAGATATGTATTTACAGAGCTTGCTTGATATTGTTTTTAAGAGAAGGTAGTAAAACTTGTTTTTGCTTGCTGCTTACTGGTTTTCCACTGTTAGAGGATGTGATTTTGTTTCTGTGCTGTTTTGTTGAGATGACTGAAGATACCAGCTCCTTGGGCTCCTCCATTGCTACTTCTGCTGATGACCTTTGTGAGGCTGAAGCAGAAGAAGATGTTCCCACTCTGCAGAAGACTCTGGAAATGCTCAGTTTGTCCGAGTACGCGAGCACCTTTGAGAAGGAGCGGATTGACATGGAGTCTCTGGTACAAAAACCTGCACTTGACTTGTAGGGGCTTCCCAGGGTGTGGAAGTTTCTCTTTGGGTCTTCTTGTTGTTGTTTGGCTTTTCCTTTCAGTTCTGTGGCCTTGAGAGCAGTTGCAAAGATGAGATAATCAATGCATGACTTGAAATCTGAATGTTCTGCAGCTCTTGTTTTTTCTTGGTGTGGTGCATCCTCCCAGTTATGTTAAGGCACTTTGTGTCATGTCTTCTTAATTTTTTGTGTTTTCTGTAGCTTTATAAATTTACTTAACAAATTCCTAAGTCATTGCCAGTAAGAAATTACTGATTTTACTAGAAAGGTTATAACTACTTTTTCTACTAGAAAAGTACGTTTTGATGTGTATGTTTGGTGTTTGTTTCTTTAGCTCATGTGTACAGTTGATGACCTGAAGGAGATGGGGATACCTCTTGGACCAAGAAAGAAAATAGCTAATTTTGTAAAAGACAGAGCAGCCAAACAGGTAAATACATATTTCAGGATTGAAATAAAAAGTTGTTCAGCAAATGTAACTGACTTCCTTTCTGTGTAGCAGCTTCTGTTCTTGAACACTCTTGTAAACATCCTGAATATATGAAAGGAATTTTGACAACTGTGAAATTAACTTTTTCTCTCCCCAACTTTAAAACTTCTCTCAAAAGGAACAGAAGAAAGCAGTAGCAGAAAAGAAAGCTGTGCTGACTGCAACACTCCAGACTCAAGAAGACACCCAGAAACCAAAAGAGGCAGTTTCTTCTGTCTCACCTTCAGAGTCTGGTCAGATGCACTCAAAGAGGAAGCTCCCAGTTGGTGCATCTGTGTCTTCTGTGAACATTGACTATGAGTATTTTGAAGTTGGAACTGGCCAGGTGAGACTACGTAGATCTAAATGATTTGAACAATGTAAAGGATTTGATCAATCCTCTCTTTTCACTGGATTTTTTTTTTTAATGTTGATGACCTTTTGCTATTTCCTTTGAAGCTGACAGTTCTGAGAGATGATGTGTCTGATTTCTGTCTGGTAGGTTTCTGTGGTTTACAGTGCACTGGACTTTGAACCAGATATTTTCTTTGCTCTTGGTTCCCCTATTGGTGTGTTCCTTACTGTGAGGGGTGTGGAGAAGATTGATGAAAACTACAGGCTCCCTACCTGCAAGGGCTTCTTCAATATCTATCACCCAGTGAGTAGCAGTGCTTTTGAGATTTGATTTTAGTTGATGTAGATGACAAAAAAGGCAGAATACTAAGTTTTACCTTCTGAGCATTCCGTGTCTTGTTCCTCTGTTTCCCAAAACACTTCCAGGCATGGGTGGTTTTGGTAATACTTGCCTTGTTTCTTTTCAGAATTATGAAGTTTTTTGGGTTTTTTTTTTCTCATTAATTTGAGGCCACTCTTGTATATTTTTATGGAATATTTGTATTTTTACATGCAGTGTTTGTCATTCTTTGTCTCATTTTGTTTAACAATTCAGCAGTGACACACTGATAGAGATTGAGTGCAAGGAAATCTTGCTGTTGTGTTTCCTCATTAGAATCTCCTTCTGTAGGAGAACGAGACCAAAGTAGTTCATGAACCTGCTTAATATGTCATGAACTGAATTTCTGTAAATTCAAATAGTGCAGAATTCAAAAATGGTAGTCTGTAAAACATAAATAGGGATTTTTTTCACTGAAATGTGATAATTAGAATAATTTTCAAGGTAACTAAATATCGATGTGTTGTCTCTTAACAGCTTGATCCAGTAGCTTACAGGTTAGAACCAATGATCATTGAAGACTTGGATTTAAAACCAGTTCTCATTCCACATCATAAAGGCAGAAAAAGACTTCATCTGGGTAAGAAGAAAACTTATTTTGTATGGATCCCATTCATTATTTACTCATTTGATGCATTAGAATATTGTAAGATTTTTAGAGACTAATCAATATCCCTGGATATCTGACTCCATATTTTTCCTAAACATCAGAGGTGATTTCACCCAGCCCCATAAGATGGGCATTCACAATTTCATTCGAAAGTAATAATCATATTTCCTCCAGATTTAACCTTCTCATCACCAAAGTTCCATTAAAAAATTGCTGTACATTGCTTGATCACCTTCATTTCTAAGAAGCTGTGAAACAGAAACTAGATTTATTGGTGTCCCTTATGACCACCATGATGTGTTTAACCAGTCTGTGCAGTGTTGGTAACCCTGAGGAAAAGGAGGTTCTGTAGCCTTTGGAGGGCAGGGACTGATTTTATTGATCATGGGTGCGCATCAGATCAAAGTGCTCTAAAATTTTGCACATCTAATAAGGGCAGTCAGTTTTGCTGTTGTGCAAGTTCATGGAGCCTCCTGGAAGCCTCTCTTCAGGCACTTGGAGAGATTCTGCAGCCTCTGTCCTTTGGAATTGTCTATTAGAATTGAGTCTGCTTTGCTAGACTACACAAGATACTTGTTTCAGGTTACAGCTCTCCAAAAGTGTGTATAATAAAGGAGAAAAATATGGTCTGTTGCTTCTTACTGTTTTTACTTCGATGTAGGTGCATTCATTGACCCATTCAGTAAGAAGTCAATTGTGTATTAATTGCATTTCACCAAATCTTTTTAAATGGAATAGAGAAGCAAGAAACATACATTTATGACATAGCAGGCCTGTTTCCCCTGGTAATTGGGATGTTTATTGAGCAGAACTTCATCATTCTGGTTTTAATTGGTAATTTGAAATCCTTCTGAATTCAATTTTTTGTTTGGTTTTTTGTCTTTCTCAGAGCTGAAAGACTCTCTGTCTCGTATGGGATCTGATCTGAAGCAGGGCTTTATTAGCTCTTTGAAGAGTGCGTGGCAGACCCTTAATGAATTTGCACGTGCTCATACATCTTCAACCCAGCTGCAAGCAGAACTGGAGAAAGTAGCTAACCAAATTAAAGAGGAGGAAGAAAAGCAGGTGGTGGAAGGTACGTGGACACATTATTGGTTTTTCTGTAACTTACTTATCTTAAATAAGTTGACACTTGAATGTCCCAGTGACTGTTTGCTATTGATTTTCCTGACCCTGTTAAGGAGGCCTCTGCTAAAAGCCAGGTTCTCAGCAAAGCTGCTCTGTCATTCTCCTCCTCAGCTGGGTGTGGGAGAGAAATTACAGTGAAAGCTTTGTGGGTTGGAGTGAGTTCATGGAGAGATCACTCAGCAGTTACTTCTTAAGAAAACTGTTTAAACTATTAGGGAAGAAGTAAAGCCTATAGGTCAGTGACCTTTCTGAACCATGCTGGACAGTTCAGGTTGTTATTATTGTCTTATCACAAACTTGGAAATTACAGCAGGAAAAATGGGTAGTATTTCTTCATTATAGTCAAGCAGGCTGTGCTTGAAAATAGTTTAAATCTGAAACTCTTCGATTTTAGCTGAGAAGATCACTGAAAGTCCAGAGCCTCCAAAAGATGAAGATGTTTCAGTGAAGGTTGGGATGCTAAATGGAGGGCGTCGCATTGATTATGTTCTACAAGAGAAACCAATAGAAAGCTTCAATGAGTACCTGTTTGCTTTGCAGAGTCACCTGTGCTACTGGTAAGGGGAAATACCTGTGATTGCAGAAATACTGCTTAAGGTACACGGTATATGTGATTGTCCAGGAGTGTCAGGCTCAGGGTGTTGTGCTTGGATGTCACTGTTTGACAATCCTGTTTCAAAGTAAAATTCTGTGTTAGCACACAGTGAACAAATCTGTTTGCAATAAAGACATTGCACACTGTTCTCTCGACCTTTGACACTCCAAGCACACATTTTTAGCTACTGTCATTTTCAAAACGAGGAGAGCACTGGAAGCATTTTCACAACTGTAGTTTTTCAAATAAAACAGTTCACAAAGGATTTTTATTAGACTAAATATGTGGTAAAACTTTATTGCTTCTTCTGGCAGAGTAAAGGATGTGTGAACTATATTTAACAACACACCTTGTTATGTAATAGCCAACCTTGGGTGTCAGCTGTGAGCTGTGCCAAGTGGTGTTGGTGAGGGAGGAGTGACTGGTCTCTCATTCTGAGTTCAGCAGGTGCTGGACAAAGAGTGCTCTAAGTTTTCTGAAGGTTTTGATTTTTCAGTGGGTAATTTTAGCAGCAGGCATTTTTTCCAGAGGTTAAAATACAGCTGTGAACGCGTTACCTGAAGGGTCTCATTAGAGCCATCATCACTTCCCCGAGGAGGCTCAGCACCTGCCAGGGGAGGGGTTCCCGGGCTGCTGTGAGCAATGAGCTCTGGCAGGGCGACCCGGAGGTGGCAGTGCCGTTCCACAGGCAGGGCTGAAGGGATGGGAATTCCTTCCACAGGGTGGCAGCCGATCGCTGCCAGGATTTTAAAAACTTAGTACCTGTAGCTGTTTTTGTCATTCGAGTGAGGAAGATAAGCACAGTGATTAATGGCCCAAATAGGGGAGCATTTTTTTCCTAAGGAATTGTGGGAAAAGCTTTAAATGAAATGCTCTGAGTGTTGGAGAGATTGGAGCTTCTGTGTTGAACCTTCTGCTTGCTTGTTTGCTGCTTGTTTAATGCAGAGACCATCAAGAAATGTCTGTGCTGAATTGTGGAAAATACATGTAGTCTCTTAGCTTACATGTTTAATTCTGTGCTGGTGTTCTGCAAATTATGTTCCTCACATTTGGAGGATCACAGTTCTGACCATCTAAATCTACTTTACTGGCTCCCTATATAATTTATTTTAAAAAGCACAGGAAGTTGCCATCATCTAACAACTCCTGCAGCTCTGGAACTTTGTTAAAATTTGCCTGTTTAACATTGTTATTTTTATGTTGGTATTGTTAGTGTGTGTTTATACAGCATTTTATAGTTGAAGGAGAAAAGTAAGTCTATTCATGTTAACTTGAAACTCATATAGCCCAAAGCTTTGATTTTTGAGGAGGGAAAACAGCCACTTGGAAGCATGGCACTTGAATGATACTAATCTTTAAATTAGAGAGCTATCTAACATTTTAAGGGTAAGTAAGAGAGGAAGACCATGGGTATTTAACATAGTCTGTTTACAATTAAGGGCTTGCCATTTAGAGAAGAATTAGAATATTGCTGCTACAACTGGGCTAATGAATGGAGCGGGACAAAATGAGTAGAATGAAGTGTGGAATATATTCAGGACAAGAAGTGGTACATTATTTGAGGAGATGAAGACTAGGAAGTAACATCAAAGAAGTGGATAGAGGAGAGGATTTAGAGTTGCAGAATAGGAAGTCAGGGAGGACAGGAGGAGAAAATGCACTAGGAAAAAGGTAAATGCATAGGCTAGGTAGGGTTGATAGCAGAACTAATTCAAAACTTGTGTAGAATTATAGCTTGAAGGAAGTTGGTAGAGGTAAGGCCATGTTCATGAAAAATAAATACTAGGCCAAGAGGTTGTGCAAACATTTTAGAGAGCTGAAATAGAATGGAATGTGGCTTATGAGAATTCGAAGATGGACCATACTGAACTAACTTTTTTCTTTTTTTTTTTCCTTCCCTTTTTTCCTTTTGTTTTATTCTTTTCATTCTTCGTAGGGGATCTGAAGACACTGCCTTGTTGTTTCTCAAAGAGATATACAGGACCATGAATATCAATCCTGAGCAGCCACAGCATTGATGTATAAAAACATGAATTTGTAAGTTTGCTCTAATGTAACTTCTGTGCTCATATCAAATTCAGCTGCAGCTTAGATGTCTTTACTTCCCCTTTCTTCTCTGAAGTTTAAATTATGAAGCAGACAGCCATAAAATGTCATTTTGATTGCAAAAATAATTTCTAAACTTGAATGCAGAGGAAGCCTTTGAGTTCTTCTTTTCATTTCCAGAAGATATCTGATGTTAGTGCTTTTGGTACTGGACAATAATTGCCACTACAAATACAACCAAAGTATGATGTCTTTATTATGCTTCTCCCTCAGTTCAGTTGTTCAGTGAATGTTCAAGAATAGGGACATTTGGTGAAATTGGATATAATGAAACTTTATTTACAGTGCAGTAGATTAAAGAACCCCAGCAGTGTTTCACTGTTGCATTGTCCATATTGGATTGGTTGACCAATGGTGCACTTTTGCCAGCAAAAAGCTGTTTGTCTTCTAAGAAGGTGTTAAACATTGCTACTGATAAATTAATGAGACCCTTATACAGGTCAGTGTTTTATTTTTTGTATAGATTAGGAATTTCCGTAGAATAAGTGAAATGACACAGCATGGAAGTTTGCTTTGAAAATAAATACACATTATGATTGAGTATCTTAGATCTGAAATGTTCTTGCAGGTATTTTTATTTTAAGATGTAGGTTTCCAAACTGTGGATCTGTATTGTACCAGTTTGCATCACTGGATGTTACAGAAAAGAAAATACTTTCTTTTGAGAGGCAAGGAAGAAGTAATATGCACCTTGCCTTTTTGGAATCATACAAGATAGTTTCTGATGTATTTCTCCATTTTCAGAAGAACTGATAATGTCAAGGTACATAAATACCCAGCATGAAGAGAAATGCTTGACATTTCAGAGGAATATTTTAGGTATCTTTCATTGCTACCATACAGTTTTAGTACTCTTTTGTAACAGAATGCTTCTGATGGTCAGTTGATAGCAGCTTTTTAAAAAATAAAATGTCATGGCTGATCAAATGTATTTCTTTAAAGCATGGAGTAGTAAAAGGAAAAAGGCACCAGCTGGCTGCACAGCTCTGACAGTGTTGTATCAGTCATCACAAAGGCTTATGCAGAGTCTCATGTCACAGTTGCAGAATTTTTTCCCTACTTCTATTTCTTTTGATGGCTCTGGTTGAAATCAAAGCAATCTCATTGCAAAGGAAATGCCTTTAAGCCTCATTGCAGGGGGGAATGGGATGTGATGATTTATCAGTGCAAAGCTCAGAGGAGTTTGTTGCTCAGCTGCAGCAGACACTGGGATAATTGTGGTTTTTTCATTGAGAACTATACAGTTGGGGGACAGTTTAGCAGGGTGTCACTCAGCAAAGCACAGCCAGGGAAGTCTGTAATTCCATCAGGAGTTGCTCAGAATGTCCCTCAGCACGGACTTCACTGGACAGTGTTTGAGACTGGGATTTGAATACCAGAAGCTTCAGTGGGAGGGCAGAATGCACTGGAGTGGTGTCTTGGGAGGGCTGCACACCACGAGACCAGGATCTTTTCCACATGACAGGAAATGTCTTTACATGTGCTGTGTAAAATATTATCACATCACAAGGAATCTGGATGTACTGAAGTGAAAAATTCTCCCCCAGTGTTAGC
This sequence comes from Tichodroma muraria, assembly GCA_013390105.1. Taxonomy (NCBI): domain Eukaryota; kingdom Metazoa; phylum Chordata; class Aves; order Passeriformes; family Sittidae; genus Tichodroma; species Tichodroma muraria. The sequence continues at coordinate 59,244 of WAAG01093611.1, forward strand.
AGTCTTGTGGGTTTTTTCTCTTTTTTTTTTTCTGTGCTTTTAAGACCTTCAAACATGAAGGGTGGCATTGTGAAGGTAATGGATTATCCAGTAGTGCCTCTGACAGCAACATCCGTTTTGTTTTGTAGGAGTGACTTGATTTAGGTCTTCTAGACCATCCTGAAGCTGCTCTTTGTGAAACTGTAATGTAAGGTTTCATGTAAACAATGGAAAGAGGTGCACCAGCAGATTAAACCTTGGACATATCACTATCCTCACTAGGATAATTTATTACAAAAGCTAAAGAATCTAGCAGCTGGTTAAAGTGTATAATGAGTGACACCCTGTTAGCAGTTGTTGTGAGCTTTTTCTCTTTGCAATAGTAATTGCCAATTTGTGTCCACAGAAAGTACATTTCAGAGGCTTTACTGTATGAAAAGTTTGATTAAAAACGTGTATGGATTTTTGGATCTTTTTGAGCCCTCTTGAAATTGAATGGTGGCATATTCAGTTTGATTAGTACTACTGCAGAAATAGAAAACCTGATAGATTTGCTGTTTCCAATATGTCCATGTTCTGTTCTCTCTGCACAGCCATACCTGTTGCTCCAGCAGACCTGGTGAAAAACCCTCTGAAGAACATCTGGCATTTTCATAGTGGTGTGTGACTATGGATACATAGGATAAGCATCAGAGGTTTTTTCCTGCCAGTCCAGTACTTGCTTGGATTCTACCTTCTTGTGTCCCTTCAAGCAAACTTAAGTTAGGAGATGATCAGCACTGTCATTCAGGAGATGGATGGAATGACACAGTTTTGATCTTAAATCAGTTCAATTGTACCATTGCCAAATATAAGATGATCGAAGAAGGTTTTTTTGGCTTGCAAATCATAACTTCTCTCCTTCAGCTCTCCTGCCTCAGCTGGCTGCCAGACATGCTTTGCCTACCAAGGCAGCATGTCCTTAGTAAAAAGGACTTGATGAGAAACAGCAATAATCTACTTTTCTTGACATATTTGTTCGTCCACCTTTAAGAAATGAAATGTGAACTGTAGTTATAATCGTCTTTAATACAGATTACACAAACCAGTTCATATTTACTAAAAACTAGCAACCAGAATCATTTTCTTACTATTGTAAGTGTGATGGAGATTATTTTATAAAGACCTTTTTAAGCCTCTGTTAAGAGTTTTATTGTGGCTTTTTTTTAAGTAAAAATGAACCTTTGACTTTGAAAATATTAGAAGTTTGTTACAGCTAGTTCAGTGTTCACATATCCTGAAATGAGGAATGATTTAAGATGACATTTTGATCTGGTAATTATAGAATCACAGACTCTTCTAAGTTAATTAAGGCAATTTTAGTGAAACTAGGCTGCAGCTGTGAGAACTAAGACACTTACCTTGACCTTGCAGTTTAACATCTCAAAACAGTTACTGTAAATAGGAACCTGAAGCTTATGGGTGCTAGATAATAATCTAGATCCAGCCCTGCAATCCAGACTCCATTTTCATGTGACAAGGTTGAGGTGAGTTAGGTATTGTGAAACCCTTGGAATTCATGTCTGAATACTGAGCTTCTGTAGCTTTCCTCTGGCTTCAATTTACACACACACATTGTAGCTTTTCTTAATATTAGTGGCTTAACCTTATTCCTGACTATTTGCCCCTGTTATTGCAGTAAACAAATTTTGAAATGCAGCATGTTTTTTTTTTTTCCTTGATATATGTAAAATACACATTATTGTGTATATAAATTGATGGCTGTAATTAAAATTTCCTTACTTCCAGTGGGTCTTTACAACAAGGTTTTGTATTTAATCACAAAAAATAGCTTGGAGGGTTGCTTGGTCCAACTTCCCTGCTTAGGGCCTTGTTCAAGGCTGGAGGTCCTTTGCCTCTCTGGCCCTCTTGTAATGTTTGACTACTAGGATTGCTATTGTTTTTCTAGTACACAGGTGAAATTTTCGGTGTGGAGCTTGTATCTGTGGGCTTGATTCCTTTCTCTGCATCTTCAAGAATAACATCTGTCTTCTCTTGTATCCTCACGTTTGGTAGTTGAGGACGACAATGAGATTTTCCTGTTTGGCTTCTCAGGACCCAACGCTTCCCTTGGCACCTCCTTGCCTGCCATGGGCTCTGACCCTCTAGTTCTTGGGGCTTCCCAAAGTCCTTCTTGCTTTAGAGAACAAGTTTGCCAAAGGAAACTATCCAAAACAGACAAATGTCTTTGTATCTTTATAAATTAACCCATCAGACAGAAATTTTTAAGCTTTACAATGCCCTTTGTTAGTTAGAATACAGGGGGTTTTTTTATATATATACAAAAATCCCCCATTACCACTGGCCTCATTTTCATGTTAAATATCAGAGTGGAGAGTTATACCCTCTTGTATTTATCAACTCTGTGCCACATTGAGCAATCTGATGAGTTTGCTTAAACAGCATTTTTAAGAAGGTGCTGGGCTGTGACACATCCCCTTCCTTGGGAGGGGGCAGCAGCACCAAGGAACAGAATGATTTTATGGATGTGGAGTTGTTGCAGGGGACCCTGGCTGGCAAGGAGCTGCCTCTGCAATGGATGAGGGAGCAGGAGGATGCTGCAGGAATGAGGAGCATCTGGAATGCAGAAATTGGTTTGGGAATATGGTGTAAAAATTAGTTCTAGTTATAGAAACAAAAAATGGGCTGCAACTACAGTAACAAGCCATTCCTACATCCTAAAAACAAATGTAAGTTTAGACATGAAGGAAAAATAACTGTAACTTATGGTTATATAAACAACAACAAAAAAAAATAAAATAGTTTATAGAGTGATTTTAAATCTGCTACAAATGAATACTTTGGTTCCTCAGCAGAAATCTTCCTTCTGTGCTGCGACACACACCATACACAGCACAGCTTCCAGTATATTCAGTAAATTTTGATTTATTTTCGTGTGTATTATAATGCATAATTAAACAGATGAAGCTAATTACACTTTAACTAGTCAATCCACACATGAAAATTTAAAGTTTTCTCTGCTATATTTTCATCTGTGCTGAAGTGATTGTAAGCATTAAAAAAAAAAAAAAAAAAA
>WAAG01093611.1:62344-94265 GCA_013390105.1 Tichodroma muraria
AAAAAAGAAAAAACCCAAATTGTCCAGAAGATTTTTTTAAAAAATCAAAATATATATGGACCAGGGCACAGTAGGACAGGAAAGGAGGTGGAAATTTTTATGAATTAATTCCAAGAAAAAAAATCAGCCTCTCTAAGAAATCCAGTACCTTCCCAAAAATTTCTCATTTGGACAGAAGTGAAGTTTTCATTGAAAACTTTTTCTTTTGGAAAACTTTTTATTCACTGTGTCTGTCCCTCTGTTCCAGGACTCCCTGCTTCTGCCAGTAGGAATGTTCCTGTCCTTTGGGAACATCTCCTCACACAGCTGTTCATACAAGTAGCATAGTCAAATAATTCCTCCTTGTGCTGGGAGAGGCCTCTCATAGCACAAAAAATTTCCAGTAACTGTGCTGGAGTTGTCCTGGTCCTTTCCCAATGAATGTTAAATTAATATTTATAACTTTGTGTCTGCAATATGACAAACGTTTTACAGACTCTGTCTAAGATGCTATTTCCATAATAATATTCTCCCTCATTCCTCCCTGCATGTGTTTTTGTTGTTTTTTTTTTTTTGAAACATGATGAATACTAAAATCTAGCACTTCATGTTTCCTATGAAATGATCAGTGCTAGGGTGCTCCTGGTGGAGACTGGATGTTCAAATAGGAGCAAGGATTGGGGAAGAACTGTATTAATGGACTACTATTTTTAATCATCCCTTTGAATTAAGGTGTGTTCCCCAGAGTTGAAATAAAAAATCCCATTAATTTCTGTTTAATAATGGGAAATATTATTTTTTGTGCCTGTTCCCATTTCAGTGTTCTTGGCAGACCTGTGCTTACTCCAAATGGAGGAATCACTGGCAACTACTTGCATTTAATAGGAGCAGTCTGGGGTTTTTTTCCCCACTGTTCTAACAACTGCAACTCTTGCACCCTGAGCTTGGCTCTGGACTTGATTTTCATACCTGTAAATCAGGATTAACTTCCCAAAGGCTGATGGAGCCACCACTCCAGTGTAATTATGATTACAGGGCATTTCCACAGAGCCACTGAGGGGGTGCTTATTTGCTTCAGGTATGGATTTACCAGGGATGTTTTCTAAAGAGATCCCATTGTCCCATGGTGACAGGAATGGGATGAAGGGGAGCAGAAGATGGGCTCTGGGTACCACACAGCTCCTGGGTGTCTGCCGGGAAGGAGGCTGAGGGAAAACTGGGCATTGCAGCAGTGGGCTGGGATCTGGTACTGGACAATGCCACAATCCAAGCGGGGTTGTTGGAGCATCCTTGGCCCTGCACGTGGGGTTTGACCAGAAAACATGGGAATACGTCAGTCAGCCTTATGTTCTGCTGTGTGGTGCAAAGAGCTGAGGAAAAGCAGGAAGGCAGATGTTACCCACCATCACCAGGACCTAGGGCTGTCCCTGCAAAACTGCTTTCCTGCTGGGCAGCCCTCATTTCTCCAGCCTGCTGAGGTCCCCCTGACTGGCAGCACAGCCAACACCCAGCACTTCCTAGTTTATTCCTAACTGCAAAGCGACCTATGGGCAGAAAAACATAAACTGCTCTGCCCTCTGTTGCAGATCCCAAAGACCAAAGTACTTGTCTTTTTTCCACAGTGGTAATTTTCAGTGACCTGAGCAGAGGTGGCCACGAGTACAGGGTTTGCTCCCGGCGCTCAGCTGAGCTGTTTGGACAGCAGAGAACCTCACCTAATGCAGCCCCTTGAAGGTAAAATGCAGTTCCCCCAGGTTGCAGGAGGAGTGGTGCTTTCAGCTCAATGGCTCTTAAAACTGACTCTCAGGCTTCCTTTACATATGGAGACTGTAAAAGAAATACCTTTTATATGTCTATAAACTAGCTTCAGATCCAGATAAATCCAGGCAATCAAAAGGGAAGTGTGTCTATTTAAGAGGTGGTTATAAAGAACAAAGGCCTGGGAGGAGAACAAATCGAGCTGTTGACCTTGTGTCTCACTTTCTGCCACGAAACAGTTCAAATAACTTTTAATGTAATCTTGTTAAAATGGCCTCAAGGATACAACCAAAGCAGTGTTTATGCTCAAGACTGCTCTGAGTGCGTGAGTAGGACAGAGTTTATTCAGAAACCAGGAGCTCACTTGAGTGTAGTGAGAAGCCAAGTTTTCCTAAGCTGAGGTTTGTTATGGGTGTTGTGGAACAGTTGGTTATTTGTCTGTTTGTGGCTTAGGGGATTCACGGTGTTCTCTGCATGGCAGGATGTTCAGGTACGATTGTTCTGTCCCCACTTTTCTGTGTGCACAAATGACTAAGAAAGTACAGCTCTGAATATCTAAATAATCAGCTCTAGCAGCCACCAGGGAGGGTCTAAGTGGTGTGGAAGTGAGCTGGAGAAGGGATCTGAGGGAGAATCAGGTCTCAGATTTCTGCCCATATAAAGTAGCCAGGGGGCTCAGCTTTGTCATGGCAAATACTTCTGGTTTTTGCCCTTCGCTTCTCAGTGGTAGCTCCATGTGGAGAAAATATTGATAGTGAAAAACAGGAGTTGTAGCTGGAGAGCAGAAATAAATCACCTCTGAAAGTCCTTCATGAAGGTGGCAGCATTTCTGCAAATTATCTTGGCTAAATGATTTGTTAAGGGACCATTCTTTCTCAGAGCTGAGCCTTGTCAATAAACAAGATTAGTTTTGCTTTTCAGGCCATCCATTGTACAAATACATGTGGTTTCAGCCACTGGAAGCCCCTTTGTTGGTAGGGTCATGATGCAAGTTTATTGATTGAGATGTTGTGACATCTTATATTGAATGATTTGTGAAATCCTCTCAGGATTACACACTTAGAACACAGTGCTGCCTCACAACAGCATCAGAAGAGCTATTAACAGAAACTACACACTGAGATAGAGTTCACGATTGGGTATAAATGCATATGTATGTGTTATGTGTTTATGTAATGAGGCACCTGTTTGAAAAGTCCTGAGGCAGAAGAGGGATTTCTCCCAATTTCTCGTCAATGCCTGATGTGCAAAGGGGCTGAGAACCTCTGCCCTGGAAGCCCTGTGAGCTCTGTAGCAGGAGCTCACTGCAGCCCCAGTGCCGGGGCACAGAGAACTGCCCGAGCAGGAGCTGCAATGAGCTGGGTTTGACCCCCAAGTCCTCCTGGGCTTGGCCATCTGTGCAAAACTGCCATGTGCACCCGGATGTTTTATTACTCATAAACTGGAGGAGGAAATAAAGAAGTGCCAAATACATGTGCAGACTGTGGGCAGCTTCTTCAGCCTTTTGTCCTTTGTTTTGATGATAGATCCCAAGCTTAACCCTCCCTCCAGGAGAAATGATACAGGCTATAAACCCTCAAAGATGTATTGAACTGAAATATGCTTAAGTTATTTTAACAAGTCCCCAATATATTTTTAATATGACCTTGACTTGTTGCCTTTCTTTTAAATGGCATTAAGTCCAAAATGCCAGCTTCAGCAGACCGCTGATGCAGCAGATTCAAGGCAGGGGTGGAAATGCATCTGTGCTGTGTTCAAACGGCTCGTGTCAGGCTTCTTTTACTCTAATGTGAGCTTACTAGTTAATTCGGCAATCACTCAGGTGGTGTTTTGACATATTTGGAGTAGTAACATCACCCTACAAACCTCTTCCCTTATTTTGATCACTCAGCTGCCTGCTTGGATGTGTCTGTGCAGCTGTGAGGCCGCCTGGGGACCTGGACTCAGGTTAAAAGTAGTTCAAAGGGAAAAAAAAAAGATTTTCCTCTGGATCAGCTCCTGGTTCTGGTGAACCAAACAACTTCTCAGCCACAGCAGAGGCGACAGCTTGGGCATGTGGAACTTAGGCCAACAGCACTACTGGAAACAAATGCTTGTCAAGCTGTTCCTTGGGAGGTTTATGTGGCAACACCATTTTTATATTATTTGAGGTGGAAACATAACAGACTTACTGTCTGCAACAACAGCTCCTCAGGTGTCATTTGGTATTTGTGTAGACTGGGCTACTTAACAAATATCTTCTGCATTCTTTAATCTGAGTCATTGTTATAATGTATAAAGGGTTTTTGTTCACTGATGGCCATGGGAGGTTTTTTTAGCCAGGTAGCCTCCTGTTGACTACAAGCAAATATTCTTAGCAAAAATCTCAAGTACCATTAGCACAGGAGTAAAAACCCTTTGGACAGTCTGTGTGTGCTGAACTCACAGTGTGCCTAATTTGCTGATAAATGTACCTTGTTAGGTGTCTTTTTTTCCAGAAATGCATTGACCTTTCCTTGGATTTCAGTGGGAGGTTCATAGTTAAAGTACAAGATAATTAATGGCCTAGCTAATCATATCAGATGTTGTACTGGAAGCACTGAGGGTAAAGCAATTAGGGATTAGTTCAGCAGAAGTTAAAATAATCTGTAGGCTGAAAACTGTGTATCTGGGCTTGGCCAGCAGTGAAACTTTGGAAGTTTGTAGAAAGGACAAACTCTTTCAAAACAGGCATAAATTCAGTGAGCTTAACACTGGTGCTTTGTCAGCCACAGCCCTATGGAAAGCTTGAGGCATCCTGTGCCTTCACTACCAGAGGTCAGGATTTTGAAGTTCACCAAATTTATTTAAAATTGAAGCTGATGATAGGACGAGGAAGGAAAGGAAAAGTTTGCACAACCTTAATTGCAGGAAATTGTTAAGAAAAACAGTGTGAAGAATGGATTTGGGAGCAAAGTAGAAAAGCCTTCTGCAGAGAACTTGTCTGTGCTGGCAGCTGGGCCCTCCAGTGGCTGAGCAGCTCCTGGTCTTTACCTGGCACAGTACCTGGGATACCCCTGATGGGAGCATGACTGGGCCTCTGCTGGGCTTCTCATCCCCTTATCCTGCCCAAGGAGAATGCCTCATTCCAAAAACCCTGCCTTGCCTGGTGCATCGAGTCCAAGCTCATTTCTTCTGGTCACAGAGTCAGCTGTGAGGGCTCAGAGCCTGCAGGAAGGCCCAGCTCTGCCCACACTGTGTGTCTGCAGAGAATTGAAATAATATTTTCCTTCTACTGCCCTTCATTCCAGATGTCTGTGTAATGTAACTCTCCAGTGCACCCTTGCAGCACCTTGCTAATCAAAGCAATATTCTGCAACATTGTTTTTTACACTGCCCACATTTATTATAATAGAATATCCACTGGGAGAGAGCAGCCAGTGCAGCAGAATGGTTACTGTAAATAATCCTGGATCTGGGTGAAACAAGCAGGAGTCCAGGACTTGGTGATAATATACCATATTAAATGCAAATAACAGAGCAGTAAGCTGCAAGACGTCAGTGCTAGAAGAAGAAATTCCTACCAGCAAAGGGCGATGCAAAAATATTCACTGCCTGGCTTAAACTAGATTTGATCATTACAAACCTACAATTTACAGCCCAAATTAGGCTTTTGAGTTGGAAACATTATTTCTACCTTAACTTATGGATGTGGAAGCAGAGAAAACACCAGAAGTAGGGACAGATGGCTTGTCATCTTTGTAAGCAGCTCCCTTAGGAATGTACCAACCTTCAAACGCAGCGAATATGTGCCACTTGCCAAGATTTGTTACAGAGCTCCACAGTCCCCTGACTCCAGAGCTGCACAGAAAAGGTCTATGTGAAGAGTACAGCTCTCTGGATGAATTGTCTTTTCAGGTACCTAGGGGAGTGATCAGGAAATCCCACTGGAATATAGAGGAAAAAGAGTCTGTTCTGGACTACTGCTAAACCACAGAAATCACACAGCACGTCTGAGGACAAACAAGAATAGTGCAATTCCTTTTGTGTCCCCTGCTGTTTTTTGGTGGTGTGTCTGACCATGTCTGGCTCCAAAATATGCTGCTAATGTTTTAACAAGGGCTTGCTATGGATAAAAAGTGTTCCTGTCCAACTTTGTCCGTTTTCAGTGGTAAATTTCATGTGCCAGTGGCAGCCTGCAATGCAAAGGTAATAAACGTCTCATTTCTTGCTCTCTTGAGGGCACTTTAAAATAACAATGAACTCCACAATCTTTACCTTTCCATGCTGAGTTTCAAGAAAGAATTCCCTCAGGAGGGAAAGGAATTTCTTCAATTCTCTTTTGTAAGGGAATTTCAGTACAGATTTTTGAAGACTTCACCTTCAGCACAGTGAGTTAAGGACTTGGGGCTGAGCTTTTTGCTGATATATTTTGCAGAACTCCAACTCTAACAAAGGAGCTCCAGCAATGCCTGCCAGCAATAAAAGCAAACCTTGAATTTATCTTGGCAACACTCTCACTTGCATTCTATCCAAAGCTATAAAATACTACTATCAACCCTGAATCCATTACTTCTGAGCAATGAGCTTCAGGATTCAATTAGTGTATCATTATTAATATACACAAGAGAATGGCTCTAAGTACCTTTCTTAGAGATAATGACAATGCCTTCACTCAGGCAGGGATGGTGCCCATGAGATAACCTGTACTGCAAAACAAGAGACCTTGATACTCTCTGTCCGTGGTGTGTTCATGTCCTGCAAAAATAGCAGCTGGTTTAAACACAGCCTGATGTGTATTCTGCTCAAACACAGGCCAGGTTCTGCACTGTGGCAGAGAAGCCCTGATATTTCTCTCTGCAGGGGAATTATGGCTTTTAGGAACTCTGTTAATATTGGCCATTACTTTTATATATATATATATATACTGCAGAACTTGTTTTAATTTTATCTTTTTGAGGGTGCTTGAGCAGAAACTAGTTAGCTGTTTTTCATGCCCAGTACCGAATGTAGGAAGTACTATATAAAATGAGGATTAATCATATCAGAAATGGAAAGCCAGTTGAAAGAGAGTGGGAGTCTGTTAGTGCTTCATTTAGATCTGGCTTGGCATGTTTTTGGAGAGCAAGCCCTGCTGACAGGCTCCTGCCCTTCTCTCCATGGCCAGTCCAGTCCACACCTCTGCAAAGGCAGTTTACAAAGATCTACAGCAAAAGCAAAAGTCCTGTTTGAATGTGAAAATACCCATGATGTGTCCTTCCCTTTAAGATCCAAGATGTAAAGGGGAATATAAGTGTTTATTTGCATTAAATAGTCCAATACAGGAGTAAAGGAGGTCAGATAAAATGTTAATACCTTTATTATGCCTCTGAGACAATAGTTTGTCTTGCAGCATAAATTGATTGTACTCATACAGACTTTTCCTGAGAAGGCATGTTTCAGAGGGGGTCTTCATTCATATTTTTATTCAGGAACAGGGAAACAGAGCCATGGAAATTAAATACAATTTCTTCTTTTACATGGGAAGGAAAGATCAGTAGCAAGAACTTTTCCAGAGAAAAATGAATTGGTGTGAGAGACTCCTGTTTGTGCCAGTCCCCCACAGCCAGCAGCACCCTCCTTTCCAGAAAGATTCCTAAACAGGGAAATTTGACCTGGCCTAAGTTGTTTTTTTGGGAAGCAAAACTTCCCAATGGATGTATCCTACTTTTCCTGCACTGGCAGCAGGTCATTTTTTCCCAAGAAGCAGAGAAATAAGAGAAGCAAAGGAAGGAGCCATGTCGAAATTCAATCCATTCAGCCTTCTTGTCATCCCTGTGCAATCAAGCTCTCTCATATTTCTTGAGGAGACACAAGGGCCATTTAATCTCTTGGAAGGAAGAGTTGATGAGCCAGAAAATGAATGAATTATCAGCAAGTGCAGACAATCCATGGGAGAACAATACACGCAATGTTGACCTTGTGTAAGAGAATTTGTGTGCAAGACGTGAAACCAAACGTTGATGATTTTTTCTTCCTTTAGTTTTTACTCTAAGTAGTGAGGAAAGAACTACAGGCTGAAATTCTACCAACCTGGATGGCCTGTGTTAATTATTCTGTCATGTTGGACTTGAATACCAAATTTCAGAAGTTTTCTCTCTCGGGCACTTCAGTTGTATCTATTAATGTTGTCAGATGACTTATGTTTTGTGAGAAGGCAAAATTCATTCTCTAGGATCAAATATTGATTAAATTATTTTCTTGTATTTTCATTTTGTTGAAATGAAAGGAATGGTTTTACCTACAAACCTCTCTGAGCACTTCACATGTTACAAACCCCTGTTAAAACATGACATTCCAGAAAGCAAAATAATGACAGATGTTTTTATTGCCCAAGACATCTAATGTGTGAGTGGTAAATTACTGAAGAGAAAATCAGATTTTTAAAAGTTCTTTCAAATTTAATGACATGGAATACTATCAGCAGCACAGGTTGGGCTTTGCTTTAATAAGATTTTTCAGCTGTCAATTTAAAAATTCCCCCAAATCAATACTTTATAGGCAGGACAGCTGCCACAAAATGTGATGCCAAGAAAAACAAAGCCCTGTTTAACATGAGAATGGTTTTCCATTTTCTTCATTTCTGTGCTTAGCAGCATTTAATTCCCGGAACTATTCTGGTCCTGATTACAATTTACAACTAATCACAGAATCACTCCCTTTGGAAACTCTGTCTTTTGGCATGTTGTGTAACTAACGTTATTCATGGGGATCCTAGCTCAGTTATATGCCCATCAATCACAGCTTCGTTTGGATTTATTTTTTTTAATGTTTTTTACCTTCTTTCTTCTCTTGGTTTATTGGTTTCTTGTCAGAAATGGAATATTGCATGACAGCTCCATTTATATCTAATACAGAACATGAAATTATGACATTTCTATTATCTCATAAGAAGTAATGGTTGCAATGTGTTCTTACAGAAAGTATAAAACTACATCCAAAACATTTCTATAAAACAGATGGAAGTGATCTAATTAACTTAAAGCAAACTCAACATACATTAAAATTGAACTTCATTCAAAATGCCTCACCAAAATATAACAAAATAATTAGAATAAAATCCTTAAATTGTTTAGAAAAAAAAAATTGTTGCCCCAATACATTTACACTGATGAGACAAGTACAGCTTCTACTGTTACCAGTCAGCATAGGATGATGTTTTCTCTCCAGCCCAGCTGAATCATAAAACTATAAACTCATCTATACATGTGTCAGAACTGACAACCTAAAGTAACTCTTTTGGTAAAGGCACTCTTTTTACGTAAGAAAGAATAAGGTGGTTTTACAGCACCTTCAGGATCCTTTAGAAATAAAGCCCTGAAAAGAAATTCAGCCAAAACTTATTTTTGAGTTTCACTGGTTCTACGGGAGCAACGACTCTGCTTTCAAACAGCAACGTGGCACTTCCAGCCAGGGGCAGGATGAACCCGGTAACTCTTGGTGGTCTGATCTGCTGAGGGAGTTTTCTGTAAAAGTACCCGTGTCTGTACAAAACGGGGTGGAATTGTGCCAGCAACCACCGTCCTTTTTCTCGACATTACTCTGCTGGAATTTGAGCTGTTCTAGTGTACAATACAATGGATTTTTCTGCAAACTCAGTAGCCAAACAAGACAGTAAATAAAATTGCTGCGGGTGGTCTTTGCAAAACCATTAACCATGACTTTGCTACCAGCAGCCATTGGCTTTTTTTCATTTTCTTTGCTATTAACACCATGAAGAGGCAACGGGCAGAAAATGATGCCCTGGAAGTTCCACCTGAACGTGAGGAAGAACTTCCCTGTTCAGTGGCTGAGCACTGGAGTAGAGACCAGAGATATGTGGAGTCTCCCTCGCTGGAGATGTTCCAGAACCCTCTGGACACAACCCTGTGCCCTGTGCTCTGGGATGGCCCTGCTCGAGCAGGGAGGGGGCACCAGGTGAGCCACTGTGCTGCCTAAAATCCTGTGATTCTGAGAAAATCATGCAGCACTGTACTGTATTTCATCATGCTATGAAATTTTTAGAGTTAACAAAGATTTTTTTCTTAACCAATCTTAAGAAGTAAGAAAGGGATTTCAATTTTCCTTTTCCTGGCACTGTTTATCAGCATTTTCCCGTATCATGAACCCTTAGCAAAGCTACCATGGAGCTTCAGGGGGAACTGCATCTTGTGAGCTGCAGCTGTGACTCACTGACCTGAAAGCAGAAAGATCAAAAGATATAACCCAGATCGACTTCACTTATCTCTTTTGATTGCTCCTGCCCTTTCTGTAACTCATGAGTGCATTCCTGACTCCCAGCAGTGCAGACACTTTGCTGGGGACATGCAGAGCCTGTCTCAGCCCCTTCTCCCTTCCCTCTGCCTTTTGCCTCCTGCAAAGAACAGATCGAGGCAATGGAGGGTAGTTAAAAATGCTGAAGGCTGCATCACTCCTAAACAATGCTGGAGCCTGTTTGCATCACCCGAGGGCCTGGCACAGCTCTGTCACCATTCTGAGGGCACTAAAAGACTTTAGTGACACCAAACAGCCTCACCTGAGACCTCTGCCTCCAGCCCTGGGCTCAGGGATTCTATTAAAGCTCAGCCTAGGTGTAAAGAATGAGGTTACTGTAAATGAAACATGAGAATTCTTCATTCAGGAGCAATTTGGGGCAGCTCTCTTACCCCACTGAGCTATGACTTTCAGGGAAATTTTAAGTGCTGAAGAGAATGCTGTATTGCTCCAAAACATCAGAAAGTGGGACCCTTCCCCAAAGCCCAGACAGCATTACAGAAAATATTAAAATGAAGCAGTGACAGCAAACTATCCTGGAGATTATGCTGACGAACCCCTGTGTCTTTAAAGCTTGTGGGAAGACATTTAGGGAACTGCTGGATTGCTGTAATGAGTGGTTGTGACACTCCGAGCAATGCACTTGCCACTTGTGATAGCTCATTTTAGTTCACTCTCCAAAATCCTCTCTAAACTCCTCATATACTGCATGTTCTGCTGCTGACATCCCAAGCAGAGCAGCATACCAATGAACCCAGGAGTGGGGAGAAGTCTGCAGCAGAGGATTCACAGGTGCAGTGGATTTAGGACATGGAATGAATGGCCTGCTGCTTCTTCAGCCTGCATTCACAGGTGACTTTGGCACTTTGCAGAGCAGCAGCGAGGCCTTGGGGTTCAGCTGGAGAATTATGGAGTGGTGGCTCCCTTCCAAAGCCATTTTGTGTTGCTTTTTCCTGCTGCCTGCTTTGCTGGAATTGCAGGGTTTTATTACAGGAGCAGCGCTTGATTAAAGCAGTCAGGGCCAATGTCCCACCAGGAATCTGCCTTCAGCTTATCCTGCTGGAATCAGAGCAGCTAAGTGGCCTCACACCAGCTCCTCTTTCTTAAAAGAAGAGAAATGAACTCAAAAATCTGTCTAATTAGTCTTAGCATGGTTCAGATAAAAATATGTTCTAGAGGACTGCTTTAATATGTTTTGTTTTGATCTAAGACTCAACCTGTTAACGTAATATTTCCCAGGGTTCAGTGTCTTTTGTTAACATCTGTAGAACTCCGCTGTGCTAAATACTGATGTGTTTGTTGTGTGTCTTTGGTCTCAGTCTAATGTAACTCAGTGGGAATGATTGCCTTCCTCTTGATGTACTTTGGAATGATGCAAAGGGATCACTCTCCCCTTTTTTTGTTCTAAAGATACTGTATCAGTATAATTTTTGCAAATTCTGTCTTGTGAATGTACACAGAGAAAAAAATTCCTCCAGGAAAAGAACTTGATGAATAGTTCCTGTGAGGCTTTGTTGAAATTAAAAATAGTGCCAAATACAGGGATTAGAGCCCTGTCACTTGCTTTATTTTTTTTCCAAAATGTTTTGCTTGAATACTGTTTTCCTTGTACCACCTAATGATAATAAATGGGCCGCCAGTAGCAATCCCACCACATGTTGAGTTTCATTTCTCAAACCCTCCCACCAACTGCACAAACAGATCAACACAGCCACAGCAAGCAGCTGAGGGAAGGAAGAAAGGGAAGCCAGGCTGCCTGTGTGCAGCCCTGCTGTGACTGAAACCAGAACCGAGGAGTGCAGCAGCGCCGGGGAGCTCTGCCCCTCGTCTAACCACAGACCCAGACTACTCAGGCAAGAAGTGGCCTTGAAATGCAACTTAGGTGAACATTTCCACCAGAGCAGGTATATGGGACAACACTCAGCTGTTGGACGGCAGCTTTTCATTCCAAACATCAGCATTTCCCTGCAAGCCTTCAGAAAAGCAGAGAATCCACTTCACCAAAGCATCAGTGGTCACCAGGCTACTGGAGCTGGGCATTACGTGGTACCCAGGAATAATGGTCTCTGTTCTCAGAATGGAAAATGCCCATATGGAGTATTTAGTTATTAAAAGAAGGAACTGTTATTACCTGAAGCCAACTACTACAACTAAATTTATTTTTAAATGGAAGGTGCATTTTGTTCGCAGGAATTCCTGGTCATTGCTTTTCTAGGACAGATGATTAAGGGCAAAAAAATACAAATATATGTAAGTTCACTTTCCTATAACCATATGTAAAAAATCCAGTCTCTAAGACTGTGTAGTAAATGTAGCTTACAGAAAAAGAGATATAAGTAAGTGGGACAAACTGAAGCATTGATATATATCACTGTGGCATCACTATAGCAAAAAGCATTAGATGTTCAAGTCCTAAATGCTGCCTTTAATGAGTTCACCTTGACAAATACAGTATTTTCTTTTCTGTTTCCCTCTAAAGGATAAAAAACCTGATTTTGTACAGTTATATAAATGCATAGTTCCAAAGCTATCTAGCTATAGCTATAGCTAGATATAGACATAGCTAGCTGTTATATTTCCAAATAATCAAGATTCTTTTCTTTCGGGGAAATCAGTCAAAAATCCATTTTCTTCTGTTATTTTCAAATTGCACATGAAGAACTGCAGCTTTGTTATTGCTGCCTGTCACTGCTATGATATGAGGCTGTTTTAAGGACAGAATATGAACATATTGGAATATGAGAGTTGCTGTAGGCATTGGGAGGCTCCGTGTCATGGTGTCTGGATCTGATCACAGTGCAATCATTTCTTTGTAAGGACAAGTCTTCACCCAGAACCTACTCCCACTCCCCTATCAGGACAATGAACCAAAATGAACAAATAGTCTGCTTTTAGAGTAGGGATAGATGGGATATTGGGAAGGAATTGTTCCCTGTGAGGGTGGGCAGGCCCTGGCACAGGGTGCCCAGAGCACCTGTGTCTGCCCCTGGATCCCTGGCAGTGCCCAAGGCCAGGTTGGACATTGGGGCTTGGAGCAGCCTGGGACAGTGGGAGGTGTCCCTGGGTGGGGGTGACACTGGATATCTTTAGGGTCCCTTCTTTTTGGTTCTTTGACTTGAACCTTTTCTGTTTCTGGCCGCATCCAGTTCTCATCAGTGCTGGGAGAAGTTTTGAGAACTTCATTAAGGTCCGCAGGATTTTGAAGGGAAGGGAGAGGTTGTTATTATGTAGCACTTAATTCAGAGCCCAATAAAGAATTCAAGAGTTAAAAAGAAAATTCACCTGAGGGAACACAGTGATTAAACTTAAGCAGAACTTCCCTGCTAAGTTAATAGATAGTACAGGGATTAAACCCAGAGGATCATTACTATAGCTCAGCAATGTAACTTGCACTTATTAAGGAAAAGCAGAATCAAACTTCAACTCCTTTTTCTGAACCTGGTTGTTTCTTCTGGGATTTCTTCTATCACATGGATAAGATTCAGGGCCCAAAAAATGATCCTGGAATTAAGGATTTGTGCTTCAGATAGATTTTGCTTCAAAGTCCTGCATCTGACACTGACTTTCAAAACAAGGATGAATTCTGTCCCGATTGATATTGGCCTCTATAAATGTCTGGGAGGGGAGGACATATATGGCCTCTGTATGGAAGAAGCTGAAAGTTCCAGTTACAGAAAACACTGCTTTGGCTCTTCTCTTGATACTTCCCTTTCCCCAGGCTAGAAACAAGCGTACAGACTTGTCCATTTGGGAAAGATGGTCTGGCCTTAAACTGTGTCCTCCTGAGGATCCCGGGGAGACCTGGTTAGAATTGGATGACTGATACTGAATGGTTGCAAGCTGCCTATTAACTGTCAAAACCATCTGTTCTTTGATATACTTGGAACAGAGACCTAATTAAAGTTCTGAAAGAGAGTGATGCTCACAGAGGCTTTGTTTCCTTTAAAAAAAAACATTTAATAGCCTGGGCTTTTGTAATTCCTGTTTTTTGATCCCTTCCTGTTTGCTTACATCCTTTAAGACCCTGATTAATGTGGCCTGGAAGTTATTTTGAAAACTGTAAGATGATTTTACATACTTCTGAGTGAAGAAAACACTTAGCACTGCTAAATGAGGGGAAAAAAAGAATCGATCTTTTTGATTGAACCTTCCGATCTACACACTGACTGTTTTGTTTTGTACCTTTTTGCACTGGCAGCTTGCAGTACAAATACTTTTTAGTGCACTAGCTGGACAAAAATTAGAACTAATTTATACCAAATATAGCACTAATCATAGAAACAGTGCAACCTTGAATAAACAACAAAGAGTAAAATCCCAATAAATTCTTTCTGGAATAGAAACCGCTCTTATTTTTTTTTTTACGTAACTGCTTTTACTGCATTCTTCAATCATGGGTTCTACCACTACTTTCTAACTTTTGCCCTGCTACTGGACCAAGAGGAACAAGAAAGGAAAAACTCACAGACTGGTAAAAGAAAAATACTTATGAGAAGCCCTGAAGGCAGGTGAAGCTTCAGTGGTAGAGCCCAGGAATGGTCAGCTGGAGCAAGCTTGAAAGAGGAAAAGCTCTGCTCATTGCAGCCCTCTGCAGCCACTGGCTTTTCACGGTTGAGGATGACCCAGAATTAGGGGCAGCCTGTGTAAAAGTGGTTTGTCTTCTAGATTCCAGCTTTTTCTGTTGCCACGGTAATATTTCAGTTCCCTTCCCCCCCCTCCCCTACTGGGAGGCTGTGAATATTACTTTAGGATTTTATGGAGTGATGCTCCCCGTACAGCAACAGCAGCTCTGAACTACCTGGCTGGGTAAGATAGAGAAATGGATTCATCAATTTTCAGTTTTCTGCGACAGCAATTTCTTTGAAGTCAAACAGTTCCTAAAAGCTGATATTATCTTTTGAGCACCCTCAGAGTCTTTAGAGGCCACTACTATGATCAAACACATTTTCTTCAACTCGTTTTATCTTCTGCTGAGCTAATGTTGGCCTCCTCTTCTGGGTTAGAAATTCCAGAGTGGAAGTTGCTTGGTATTTATGGCACGGATGAGCTTAAATTATTAAAGCTTATTTCGCTATCTAACTTTGAAAAAGCACTTCCACATTCTTGTGTCACTTTTCTTCCAAAATAATCAGAAATGAGTGTTTCGAGCTCCACAGAAATAATTTGACACACCCTGTCAAACTCTGTTAACTCTGTGTCAGGTTCTTAGCAACCATCCAGTGTTATCACACCAGCTTCAAATTCACTTCAGTGACCTTCTGCATGAGAAAGAAAGTCAGAATTTTCTTTCAGCTACTCAAGGTTTTAATTGCTTCTGCAGTACCTGTCACTAAACTCAGCAATCAGTGGCCCATTAGGATAGTTCTCAAGCCTTTTGAGTCTGCAAAAACATGCAGGTAAGAAATCTTTTTGATACTAAAGGAATTAAAAATCATACTTAATTTTTTTTTAAAACACAGGCCTTTCAAGGGACCATTTTTAGCCCATTAAAGTTAATGGCAATCCACCCAAAGGGTTTGATGAACATCAGGACAGGCTGATGTCTCCTAGGCACTTTCTGACACAGTAAACAAAACCTAATGAGCTGTAATTAAAATCACATTGTTTACAATGTAGTACTTGGCAGAGGTAATTTTTGCTTTAAAGTATGGTTCTGTTCTGGAACGTCACTCTGAGAGGGGCACTGGGAAATGGCACATTTATTTGCCACTTTAGCCTTCCCAGGTGAGTTTGCTCAGTTCATAAGCAAAAGAAGTATTTCTTCTGCCTTATTGCTTGCCCTGTAAATGACATTTTGAAAGAGAATTTCAGCCATGTCCTTCACTGCTTATGATTCATCATCACTGAGAATGATAAAGCCCAGAGAGATCAAAGCTGAGATAAAAAATGCAAATGAAAGATACCTGTTGTAACCCTGAATTAAAGATACATCAGTGATTTGGAATACAAATTTCTACATTGAATCTAATTACTTTTCCATCTGGTGTTTGGAAGCTAATTCTGAAGGTGTTTATACATCTACTTAATTCTCATGCTGGAAAAAATCACTGTCAGCAAGTGGAGGTCCCAGCTAGTCTGATTATGCCAACTTTTTCATTTTCCACTGACTGTAAACTTCAGCTGTAGAACTGATTTTTTTTTGGGGGGGTGGGGTGGGTGGGGGAAATAGGAGAGAAAAAATAAAAGAAGGAAAAAATTATTTTTATTCTGACATTTTCTGTGTCTCAGGCCCAGGTCCTGAAGCTGCTGTGTGCACAAGCACCCTCACGGACTGTCTGAGCTGCAGCTTCAGAAATTATGATAAAATCTGACAAAAAGGTCACAAGGCATGACCAAGGAGCAAGGACATGTCACAAAAATGCATTTGCATTGTGTCCTGAAGGTCTTTAATCATTTAATCGAAATGGAAACCAAGTCAGCAGTGCCTGGCCCAGGGGCTGTGCAGGGTTAGGGGTTCACACAGAACCTCTGCTGTCCTGTTTGTCTGGGACAGTGACCAAAGGGGTGGCAAGGGTGAAACTAAAATTGTTAATGGATAATTTGAACCAGAGCAGGTTCCAGAATCCGGGGGGTCTGTGGGTGTTCAGGAGGTGCTGAATGCCTGGGCTGTGCCAGGCACCGCTGCTGCTCTCCCTGGCTCCTGCACCACCCTGCTTTTCCTGTAGCCTGCAGATACTGAACAAAACTGGGGAGGCAGTGAAGAGTGAAAAATGGATTAATCACTGTGAAATAAGTTATGCTTAAATACACTGTTGCATTTCTTTGGATCAAAGACAGTTCTTCAGAGCATAAATCTAAAGTTTAGGCCAAATTGAAGGTTGTTAATTCTTCATTTATATAAGCTCCATGAGAGGTAAGGGATTGCAATGTAGAGAAAGACCTAACAAACATTAAAATTATTTTAATTATCCATCACACATCTGAGCCCTCTAGAGCTCAGTTTTTTTGCAGACAGCTGCCATTGCCATTCCTCCAAGTGAAACTGTCCCCATGTCCCCACAACAGTTTTCAGGATCACTGCAGGGCAGCTGGAATTACAACAGTAAAAACATTAATTTAGAAAGTTTTGAGACCCCCTCATTCACCAACCCATCACAGTGACACAGTACCTTGGAGTTTAAAACTGGCTCTCTGGATGAGAAAAGGTAAATACAAGGAGGAGAAAGAACCTGAGGGCAGTTTGGCAGCTCTTGTCTACTAATGAATACTGAATTACTGAGTGGTGGTGCAGGAGCAAGGCAGCAAACTGAGGGCAACAGGGATTATCACCCCTATTGATCTGACTCCACCATGCTCCCCAAGGAGCAGTTTTAGCTTTTATACTGTATAGTAAATAATTCTGATTAAGGTCTTTTGTCTAATCACTTATCATAACAAATAATTAATTTTATATAAACATATCTGACCTGCCATCTTGAAATCCCATGAGACAAAGTTACTTAAATTCTAATAAACTTTGTCTGAAGCTCCCAGCCCACCTGTGACAGGAGGTTTGTGCATGCTCATAACAAGAGCATCTGAAACACCTGCGTGGGAACACAAATCTGACCAGACTGGAAATCGATCTCTGCAATTGATGACAAACACATCCTAACTCCAATCAGCTGCTGTTTGCCTTCAGGCAGCCTCACACACTCCACTTAACACTGATTAAGCGAGCCGGGCACAGCCACAGCCCCCAGAGCTGCCTGTGCATCAGTTTGCTGCTCAGATGGGGAGAGGAAATCGTGAGTCGAGAGAGCTGCTCTGCGGGGATTGAAGTGTCAGATCCCTTCCCACCCAGCCTCAGGCTTCCCTCCTCTGCTGGGAAGTGTCCCATCCATTCCCCATTCCCACCCAGCCTCAGGCTTCCCTCCTCTGCTGGAAGTGTCCCATCCATTCCTCATTCCCACCCAGCCTCAGGCTTCCCTCCTCTGCTGGAAGTGTCCCATCCATTCCCCATTCCCACCCAGCCTCAGGGTGGAATTCCAGCCTCCACTGCTGGAAGTGCCTCAGTTTCCTGCAAGGCAAGGAGGGAAAAGGAAGGAGCTGGAAATGAAGAAACAAACACCTGCTTTGTGAGAAATTTCTGAGTCTGGTTACAAGAGCCTGAGTGTCTGTTTTGTGAATGATTACTCTGCAGCATGAATCTTCCTGTTGGATGTGGACATGTTATACTGATGGCTCTGGGGAAAGCACGTTTTTTTGGACATAAATTGGATTTTTCTTTAAGCTCTGTCCCAACCAGGTTTCATTTGTGCGGTGACACGCTGCACACCCTTTTGCAGGGAACAGGTGTACCTCTTTAAAACTCCCATTTTCCTGCTCTGAGATAGGAAAGCAAAGCAACCCCTTGGAATGGCAGCAGAGTGCTTGGGGAAGAGCTGGAGATATCTGCGAGGCATCATCTGTTCACTGGCAATGGAAATAGGAAAAAGTGCACGAGGAAAAGCAACTCTTCAGTCATATTTCCTAATCTGGAGGGACGAGTGGGTGTGGGAAGTAATGACAGCCTGTAATAGCCTTGGCTGGCCATCTGGTAGGGGCTTTATTTGCTCTGTAAAATAGAGTGAATTTAATACTCAGTTTAGAAAAAAAAAATGTGCTGTCTGAAAATTCAGTCAGCAAAACAGACTTCCAGGAGGAGAGAAAATTTCTCTCACGCCAAAAACATTTGTAGGTGTGGAGGTTCTGTAAATATGTACATATATGCATGTATATATATTTTTTACATGGACACACACATATATATGTAAGTTATTCAGAAAGTTATCAAAGATCTCTAGAGTATGCTTGGTTAGGTTGTTGGGCTCTAGTGGGTTAAAGAACTAGTCACAGAAAAATAGGAAAAGTTTGAATTTTACACACTGAATAAATTGAAAGACATCTGCAGGAGCTTAAACAGTATTCAGTCAACAGCTTTAAAATAACACTTGAAGAGCTGTGAAATCAAACATTCAAAGTTTCAGGGATGGTGAAGTGGCAAAATTGGCATTTCTAACACAGTCAAAGTTGGTTCACCTGCAACTTCAGATGTGTTTTCTTGAAGGCTGAGCTGCAGGAGGTTCATTCCTTCAGCAATAATTATATGTTGAGGTCTCCACTAACCTGCTGCTGTGTCATTTCAGTTCAAGGCTAGAATTAACTTCTTTAGGAATCTTCATGGAGCTGTTTGCACTGGGAAGTGAAATATCCAGCATGTTATGATCCTGTGGTTTGCTGTGCAAAGCAGCAACCCAAGGCCTGCCAGCTCTCTCATCGTATTTCATGATGCAATCTTTGAGCCAGGACTGAAAAACACATTCTGGTGTGTCAGAGTGAGGACAGATCAGTGAGACAGTTAATTCACAGTTGTAGGATGATTTGGGTTGGAAAGGACCTTAAAGATCATCTCATTCCAAGCCCCTGCTGTGGACAGCTCCCACTGGACACAGGTCAGTCTTACCCTCGAGGCTTGAGCAAAACCTCTGGTAGCAGTCACATCTACAAAGGGGAAACATTAAAAAAAAACCCCAAACCAAACCCATGCCAAAAATTAAGGCAGTTTTCATTGCTCAGGGTTCATAGCAATTCAGTATTTACTGTCCTGATTGCAAAACTAAACTCTGACTGTAGGGAATTTATTATTTGAAAGAAAAAGTCCTCATACGAAGAGCAGACATAGCACAATTTCCACATGCACTGCAAATCATCTTGGCATGGTGGCTGAACTAAAATATTAACTTGAGCTCAATGAGAATCCTGGGTGTTGACTTGATGTTAGCTTGAGGTACTGACTGCCTCCAGAAATATAAATTGCTCGAGGATACAGAGACAGGATTCATTTAGCCTGCAGGAAGCACCCACATTCCTTAGTTCAGGGTTTTCATATCTCAGCATAAATACTTTGCCAGAATATTTTCTCATTGTATTTGGGGTTTTAAACTCATTTTTGTCAGTAACTGCTAGAAACTCAATCAACTTTTTGTTATTGTATTGCCTAAATAGTTTTCTTTATCCAAATGGGGGAGGACCAGAAAAAACATTTCTGTTTGATCTTCCTTGAATGAAAGCCAGCAGGTGACCACTCCAAAGGCAGAAAAATTACTTACAAATTTGATTTTTATATCAAAGAAGTTCTCAGTGTGTTCAGACCACAAGGAGCATCCAGGTTGCTCAACAGGAGATACAATTTTCAAGACATTTTTAAATAATTTAAAACATCAGTGCTAATGTTGGTCCTTATTTTTTGTTCTGGTAACATGGGTATTATACTAGAATCCATCTTTCTGCTCATTAACACTCCAAGAGAGTAAATAAAAACATGCATCAAGCAACAAATAGGCTAAGTTTTGATGTTTATGGCACATAACCTCATAAACTCAGCTTTAAAATGGTTTGTCAGTGTTAGACACTATAAAGATTTGGCTTTTATACTTTATTTCACAGCCTATCGTTTGCTCATTACAGGCTTGTTTTTAGTGAATTCCCACTGCATTTCATTTCTTTTAAAAACATTTCCTGATATACTCATTTGAAATGTCTTTATGTCTGCATACTGGGAACATCCGTATCTCAGCTCTCTTTGATGATGTTCTCTGTTTAATTTGGGAGCTTTTCGTATTTAGTGCACTAATTGGCTTTTCACAGGCTGGCTTTTCAACTCTGCATGATAGATCTTAGTGCATTAAACCCATTTTTACCTTTATTTCCTCTCCCATTCTCCATCTTTTTTCCTCCCTTCATTAGTTCTGTGCTGTTGTCTTTCCTGTCTGCAATGTGTAATCACATAGATCAAAATTGCTTCAAATTAACTTCTTGCCCAACTCTTTCCTTACTCTGTGAAAGCTTATTTAAGGCAGACTGACTGAAGCTGTGGGATAAAATCTGGAGTGTGGACAGGAGGTGTGGAGTCGAGCAATAAATATATGTATTTTGAAAACTGTTTGTGCCAAATAAAAACAGCCTTCCTGCATGACATTTGCTTGCAAGGGGAGAATTCCCTTGCCTCTGTTTTGCTCGTCACATCAAATGTCTTATTTGAAATGAAAGCTTTAAAAAACACCCCAAAACCACTAAACACACCCTAAAATGTTTAGTCCCTTACCCAAAAAGGGATAAATTCCCCAAACTAGATCACATTTACATTAACCTTTATCAGCATTAGGATTGATATCTGCTAAGGAAAAATGTCATATATAAGATCAGGGAAGCAAAATGAAATGGTGGAAAACTGAAATAAATTGTTCCACCCATCCCCAAAGGAGTGTCAGTGGAGTGTCACCCATTCCCTAAGGGGGGTCAAAACCAAACAACTGCAGTAATTTTCCTCACTTTTAAAAATTATTCCAACTTATGATGGTGGCTGGCAGAAAGCAGGAACTCGTCAGGGATTGTGGATGGACAGGAAAGAGGGAAAGGAAATCCCCTTGCCCATAGCTCACTGTTCCTTGGGAATTTAAATAATTTTGAGACAATGCAGCAATGAAATCAATTTAGTCACATGCCATGGCAAAATTACCTATATGCCCATAAAATAAGTCACTGGTGGAAATGAAATGTTCAAAATCCTGTGGCTGAACTGGAGTATATTTAATCTCTCAATATGAATGCTTATTTCTGTCCAATGCCTTACTCTTTTTTTTTTCCCAGCATGCTAAAATTATTTCCAATACAAGCAGCAGAGCCTGGATTTTACAGGGGAAGAAGACTTGGCAGCCTGTATCTGTTTCCTTATAAAACACTTTCTGAAGTGCATACAGTGAATTAATTAGGAAATAGAATAGAGAAATACAAATCTTTGCTCTTTATTAGGCTTACTAGACAGACTAATTAATATTGCTAGATACCATATCAGGTTTGGTGACTAAGTGGCCAATTCTAGCTGGTTGGGAAAAAAGTAAAGCAACTGAAGCCTAAATCACCCTGATGGGTGAGGAGCCTGCTGCATTGAAATGGAAAAACTGAAGAGTGTTGGGTCATGGCATTGAATTTAATGTGTGAATATCCATATCACAGCTCTGGAAAGGTTCCTCGTGCACTGGGCAGAGGAAGAGCCAAATGCAGGCTCTGGACATGGCACCAGCCCTTCCTCTATGTTCCTGCTTCTTTTTCAGCACCAGCTTGGAAGCTTCATTGATAGCTTAGAAGACAAAAACAGGCAACAGAAAGAAAAAATTATTTGCAAAGCAGAGAAGATTGGTTTTATACCTAATTTGAAAACCTCAGAAGTCTGCGGAGAAAGAACAAAGAGCTTATTGCTGGCCTGTGAAACATCTGGAAAAATGCTGAAAAATGATGCTCAGAGGGCTGAGGAACCTCTCCTGTGAGCAGAGGTTCGGGTGTCCAGCCTGGAGAAGAAAAGGCTCCAGGCAGACCTCAGAGACCCTGCCATTGCCTAAAGGGGCTCCAGGAGAGCTGGGGAAGGACGTGGGACAAGGGCCGGGAGTGATGGGACAAAGGGGGAATGAGTTCAAACTGAAGGAGGGCAGGTTTGGATTGGGCGTTGGGCAGGAATTGTCCCCTGGGAGGGTGGACAGACCCTGGCACAGGGTGCCCAAAGCAGCTGTGGCTGCCCCATGATCCCTGGCAATGCCCAAGGCCAGGCTGGACACTGGGGCTGGGAGCAGCCTGGGACAGTGGGAGGTGTCCCTGACCAGGGCAGGGGGTGGAAGGAGATGGCCTTAAGGTCCCTTCCAGCCCACTCCATGTTTCTGTGATCTTTCTCAGGTACCCTCACAGCTTCTCCAAACTAAGCACTGCCCTCAGCTCCCTGCATGGGCCCTGCTTCCCCAAACCTGCACCATCCTGGTCCCAAATCCTTCCCGACCCCCTCCAGGGCACTATTCAGAGCACTCCTGTTGCTTTCAGGCGCTGGCGACCAGCACATCCTGGGGAAAAAAATTCATTTTAGCTGCTGCTCCTGAGAGCAGAGTTCACAGCAGAGGGAGAGGCCCTGGGAACCTCTGGTGCTCTGTGTCAGTAATTAAACCCCAGATTTCTCCGGCTGAGTGCCAGCCCAACTGAGCATCACCAGTGGAGCTGCTCACTGAGCTCTGCCTGGCTCCACACGGTGCAGACTCCTGCTCTTCCAGCAGGGCTAATGGGATCAAAGACAGCTTTCCCCACTGGGGTAAACAGAAATGACAGGCTGAATAATACGTAGCTTTTAAACTTACATGGATGGTACAGCAGAAAGACATTTTGCCCTGTTGGTGTCTCGAGTCGGAATATTTTCCACTTAAATTAAAATAACTGCTGATTTATGCAATCAAGGTAAAAGCTGGAATAAGTTACATGGTCTTTAAAGGAAATAATTTAAAATTATCTAACATAAATGGAACTGCTTGCTTAAAATAGACAAAACATATTTTATTCAGAAAAATAACTCCTTCAAATATAACCATCAGTATTCAAATACAAAGCAAGCTGTGCTTTCCCTCATCACCCATTTGTTCAAATGCAATATGAGATATGAAACACTTTTAGGAATATTTTTTCCACAACGTTTATTTGGTTTTCTTTATTTATGACAGCACAGGATACAATTGTTGTTGGAGATTCTTGGACATTTTTGCACCTTGCATTCTTTGATATTTTATTCCAATGCTGGAAGCAAAGTGGTCTGAATGACAAATATAAGCATTTAAAATGAGTTGGGAAACTTGCCTTTAATACTTGGATTTTGCCAGGCACTTTGCCCAGCCAAGAAAACTCTCAACATATCCCTGTCTGCAAGTGTCATAATTTTCCACAGGGAAACATCTGTGTGCCAAATATATCACCAAATAATTGAAACACAAAACTGCCAGCATCTTCTTTTCAATAATGACAAGAAATTAAGTAATTGTTAAATATGAAATCTAAATATGAATTCTAGAAAAAGCCCTCAGGTCCCTTACTCTCAGTATATGAATAGGGTCACAGTGTTACAGGGTTACAGTGATGATCTTGTAAACTTGGATTTCAAATCCAAATAAGTAAAAAATTTCATACAAACTTTCTGGATGTCAAGGTCGATGGTTCTGTGAATTTTTTTTTTTTAATGTGTTATTCTAATGAATTTTCTACAGAAAAATTATTTTCACAGGTTATCTCACATAAAGTAATTTTAATTATTTTTCTTCTGCTGTTCAACAAAATTGTTAGAAGTTATTTCTAAACAAGACAAAAATTATAAAGCTGTTCAGTACCAAAAAGTTCAGCTCAAAAAGTAATTTTTTGTTCCAAGAAGCAGGAAACAGGATCCACTTTGATTTGCTGAACAAAAAGGCAGAGCCTACTGGAAGACTTCAGCTTTTTTATTGTTTTTTTCCATTACTGCAGAAGTGCTTCAGAAGCCATAACAAACCTTTTAACTCTGAATAATTTCACCCAAGTGCTGTTTGCTTCAGGACAGGCTCTGCCCACTCTCGCACCTTGGTGAGTGTGCTCTGGGCACGCAGTGAAATTGTTTCCAATGATTCCAGTTCCCAGTGATTGACTCTTGGAAAGGCTTCCAGCTGATAGTGTGACAGAAGAAATTGAAGCCTAAATACCACCTCTGTTAGAAGTTTTGATTCAAGAGAGCAGCATCCATTTTATGCCTGCTTCATTTTTTAACAGACTCGTTTGTGTGGTTGTCAAAACCAAATTAAAGGCGCAGTGTGTCTTGCCATGCCAAACACAGTAACTCTTTCAAAACTTGCTCTTCCAGTAATGATGCTATTCTTTCTCTTCTTTTTTTCAGGAAATGGCTTTTTTTTTAGAAGGCAATGATGTGTGTTAGCCACAACTTTGTGAGTATTTATTATTTTAGGCAATAGTTCTATTTATTGGTCAAAATAGAGAAAAACCCATTAGAATTTCATGAAGGGAAAAAGAGGTGCTGCTGCCTCAGTGCAGTGCAGTCACCCTTCAGTTCATGGCATCAGAGTTTAGGAGTTTCTTTCCTACTGTAAAGGTCAATATTTCTGAGAGGAAATGGCATAGTAAATGTAATAAACTTGATTCACACATACAGAACCTGTAATTATAAGGGATGAGGTATCTGACATAAGAGGACCTTGGGATCCCGAAAGCAAAAGCCAAATCACAGTAATACAAAAAACATGCAAGCTCTGAGACAGAAGACAATCCCCAGCCCATCAGCTGGTGCTTATCCGGTGTGCCTGATCTGCTGGCCAGGTGAAACTTAGAAATCAGGAATTATCCCTGACCCACAGCAGCTGATATAAAAGTCTTTTAGATAGGTTGAAGGCTAGCTGTGTGCTCGGAAGGAGAGGGAAGGTTCGTGGAAGGCTCAGCTCGGAAAAGGTCAGTGTTGATCTTGCTTGCTAATATTTTCAGTTTTCTGAAAAAGAAAAAAAAAAAAAAAGGTAATTTTGAAGTGGTTTGAGGAAAGTTGGTGGGGTGTTTTCTGCCTTGTTTGTGTTGTCAGAGGGTTTGTTGGGCTGCTGCTGGCCAGCCCCTGGGAAGGCTGTGTGCAGGTTGGTGGCCTGGCTGGGTGGTTGTACTTGGGCTTGTGACTCTGTGCCATAAACTGTATGTAAATATTTTATACTTGACTTCTCTACTGTCCTAGGAAAGTAGGAATTAGTACACTTACAAACCCTAGGCTGCTGCTGGGCTCTTTCTTGATGGCAAGGCCATGCAGTTGAAGTTCAGGTGTAGTTTAGATCTCTGTGGATTTTGTTGTGTCATTTTTTCCCATTGTTTCTTTGCTTTCCTCTCACCCTGTAACCTGAGCTGTTTTGGAGAACATGGGCTCACAGCTCGCTTCCTTTTGTGAGGGTTTTGAGAAGAAATAAACGGGAACTGAAGCAAAAAACTCATTCTTTGTCTGTGGCTGGGACAATAAACCGGGCAGGGTGAGTGGTTCCCAGTCCAGCCCGGTGACTGAGATGGCACCGTGTGCCTCAGAGGGAGGGAGCTGCTCTGCAAGAGATGCCTGGTGGCTTCGTAGAAGCCTGTAATCACCTCTGAGGCCCTGTTTTTTCTGCCCTTTGTCCTGATCTTTACCCTCGGCTCCCACTGTGTGGAAGGTTTGTGCAGCAAGGCACAGGCTGCCCCAGGTGGGCTCCTGTGATGGGCTGATGGATTCCAGCTGCTCCAGTTTCTGTTCCCAGCACAGGCATCTCCCAGCTTGCAGCTGCTGAGCCTCTGCACCTGGGTTTGCACCTGGCAGTTGTGTGTTGGGTGTTTGGCAAGCTGCACAGTCTATGAGAGATACTGCCTGCTTCCCCAGGCTGACAGGCCTCGAAAGGAAACATTTCCTCAGAGCCATTCCTTGTGTTCTCTACTTTCCTTGGTCTTCTTTATGCATTGCATTATGGCAAAAACGTGGAATGAGATGGGAGGGTGATGAATCTCTTTAATTGTGGGGCTCTCTAGTAGGTTCCCTGAGGGGCTGTCACACACACCAGGGCTTCTTTTGAGCAGATCTCCAAGGTTCTTTCCCCAGCACTTTTCTTGACAATGAACCCTCTCCTCTGAAGCTCTGCTAGTGCTCTGTGAACATCCTTGAAGTGGCTCAAGAGAACACAATGATTGTGTCTTATCTGGTTATAATTTGTGCAGGTGAAAATGAGGCACAGATGCGTAAGGGCAAGGTGATGCTGCCACATCACCAGTATGGATGGTACTGGGGCTGTGCAGCCACTGCTGTCACAAAACCAGCTTAGAAGCCATCTCTTCCCTCCCACTGCTGCCCATTCCTCCCCTGTTACAGAATCACAGAATGGTTTGTGTTGGAAGGGACCTTAAAGATCACGTAGTTCTGGCTCAGTGCCGTGTGGTTGATAAGAAAAATCTCGTTCTAGGCCTTTTTTTTTGGGTGTAGCAAACCCTGGTCCTTTAATAAGCTGTTCATCCTTTGACTGCACTTTTTAATTTGGTGTGCTCATGGTTTGAAGCACATTGCTCATGCCAGTGCAGCTTTCCATGGTACTCAGCACCAGCAGGCCAAGAGAATATTCGGGTGGTTTTTTTATGTTGTGCATGGAAATAAGATAATTGTATAACCAATTGTGGTAGTGGGTGAAAAGAGGAATCTAGTACACCTGGATTGCCCTTTTGTTTGAGCTTTTGAGAAGCTGTTTGCTGTTTCTTGCTGTGTTTTCTGTGTGGCACAGTGGGAGGCACTGCTCCAGGTGCTCATGTTTGAGGAGCAGTGGGATCAATATTGATCAAATATTGATCAAAATCAATCATTAATTGATCAATATCAGTCTCTGCAGCCCTGTGTGGTGGCAGAGGCTCACAGGTGCAGCTTGCTCAGCCCTGGTGGTGCTCACAGCAGAGATCAAGGTCAGCTGAGTGCTGTTGTAGCTCCTGGGATGATGTAGAGGGTGGCTGAGACAAGCTTGGAAATGAGTGAATGAGGACTGACATTTGCCATAATGAATAAATATGATTAAGGAAAAAAAATGACTGAAGAGGAAAAGGCTCTCTAATGCTGATGAAATCAGTCTAATATAGTGCAAACATTATTGTTGGGATGTGCTTTGGCTGTGGCTCAGTATTATGTTCCATGTTTCTGGTGGGAGTGGGGTGGCTCTGAGGAACTTGGGGAAGATTCTGTGCTCAGCAGTGGCAGCTTTTACATAAACTGGCAGCTCCTCTGCACTGTGGGACAATGCAAGACAATTCTGCCTGGTCTGGTACAACTGGAACAAAGCTTATGGCACTTTTGAACTAGTATTTTTTTATTTCTAAAGAATTGCTTCCATCTCTGCTTACCTTTCTTCAGTTTCGCCTAAAAAAAATACCCCAACCAACCCCAGACAAAATTACAGCTGATTTCTGGAACTTAAACTACTTATAAATGGATGGTGAAGAGTGTTTGCTCTGTAATTGCTGTGTTTAATGTCTGTGACTGTAAAGTTTGTTGTGTGTTTATATCTGTAGGAAGTAAATGATAAAAATAATTTATCAGAATTCCCACAGGTTTAATCCTGTTCTTCTGGAATTCTTGGGAATATTGCCTCTGATTCAGCCTTCCACGAGGTGGCGGCTTTCAGGGTGTCCTTTAAGTTGTTTTGGTTTTGTGCAAAAGTCTGAATAGTGAGCTGTATATTTATTTTTTTTCCCAGTCACCGGTGTGTATTTAGACATATTTCATAGTGTTAAGTTGAAATAAAACTAACTTGGCTAGTATTTAGGTCTCAGTGCACTTCCTCAAAAAGGCCCATGAAAACCCATGAGTAAGTCCAAACTATAAATTAGATTTGAGGGCAGAAATATGTTAGATTAGAAGTATTTTTTTCAGGCAGCCCCATAAAGGGTTTGGGAGAGTTTTCTTCTTTCAATTCAATCTGGAAAAGCAAACAATAGCCTGCAAGCAACCCTTTTCCTGCCCAAATGACCCTTCTGCCTTTGCAATGTGCTTGTGGTTTTAGGGACAATTAAGCCTGGAGTTCTGCTAGGAGAGTATCCAAGCGTTTCACTGGGGTCTCTTATACAGAAAAACAGATCTAATTATTTTTACTTACAGAGGTTCTTCCTCCTTACAGGAGGCACTGCAAGATAAATCGTGCAATTAGTAGATTGTTTTAATTTTCATACCTATCCAATATTAAATGACTTTTTATTAAGTGCTTTTGAAATCCTTTTAGTAATGTCATTTCAATTCTTGTAGCTTACCAGTGAAGAGTATGAGGCAGTTCCCAATAAAATTGTATTTTTCTCAAGCTGTTATCAATATGAAAAGAATTTAATAAGGGACGGGTCTTGGGATGTTTGCTGAAATGAGCAAGTTGAGTTTCATTAAGAGGAAATTAAAATTTAATAGAAGTCTACATGACCTAAGTTCTTTAGGGAGTGTGTAGTGATACGCTTCTGTGCAGGCAACTTGACTACATTTGCTCCAGGTAGTCCCTAGGTTTTATTGATAATTAATTGTCTGCAATTAATTGTACTTTAGGATTGGGTAGTTATTGGTAAAGACATTTCTGGAGATTTGAAACTAAACTCTTCAGAGGAATATCACCCTCCATTAGAGTGTTCTGTATCTGTCCAGGTAAGAAACAAACAGACCAGTTTGGACACTGGTTCAGGCAGGGTTTAGTGGTAGAAAATGGGGTGCAGTTTGAGATGATCGAATGTTCCCAGACAGATTCATCAATTCCCTTGCAGAGTCTAATGAATTTGCTGAACTTGATTTAGTCCCTGGAAAACAGTGATGTGAGGAGCTGCTTATGTAAGTAAGATTAGCATCTGTGCTTACACTAGTTAGAAAAAAATTAAGAAGGTTATTAATGCTTCAAATCGCTGACTGAAATTAAAAGGAGAAAAAAAAATAGCCCATAATGGTACATCCATGCTGCGGTGTAATTATGCGCATCACCCTTTCTCTGATTAAATGCAGTTCAAGCTTCTGTTAAAAAGAAATAAAAAAATCATAGGACAATTACAAACCTCCCTAGAACCTCTGTACCTGTTTCTGATTTATCAACTGGTCCAACCACAATCCTACAGACCTTTGGGGCAAACAGCAGCCCCAAAAATGCAATATCTCCATGTTTTATTTGGGGTACTGTAATTGCAGCATTAAGCCCACAGGTGTTAGATGGGTTTCAAGGCCTTTGTGATCGCATTGTGCTTCTGGAAATGGGAGCAGCTGGTCCATCCATGCCTCCTTCAGGATTTTGTATCCTCTGTGGTATCTGTGTATCACACATGCAGGCCATGTGTGGTAAGGGATGAAGGGGTGGCAGTTCTGCTGTTCTCTGGAACTTGCCCAGCTCTGCATTAGAACTCCTTCCTAATGTGGGCAAAGCTGTGTCATCTCCTTTCTCTACAGCAAACGCAGGGATCAGAAATTTAAGCTCTTGTTTAGTGCGTGGTGTGTGTTTGGTATTTAAGTTAATAGCCTTGCACTTTTATATCAGTATACTCGATATAATTATTACTTTGTAGTCTTTCAAGTTGCCGCTGAATTGAAGAATGACAGTTTTCTGAACACGGGACAAATCTACTTTATCTCTTAAATTAATTACCAGGAGACTGCACAAACACTAGAAATAATTTAATGAAGGAAGGACTCCAGATGGCTGAAGGTAGAGTCAGGCATTCAGAACATTCCACGTCCTACTTGCAATACCATGCACAGCCGCACGTCCTGATGCTTTGGGGAATTTACAGATGAGCTGCACTAGGATCTGCTGGAAGGCAGAATAGTCAGGGCTTCATTCTCACAAAAAGAGCATAATGTCTATTGACAAAAACTAATTGCTGACAGTTTTTGAGCTGGCTTTGATGCACGATACATTTGTTCTGCCCTGTAGATTCTTGTTCCAAAAAAAAAAATAAAGTTCACACCTGCAAATAGAAACATATTGCTCCAATCTCCATGGCATTTATGTACAATTTCCCTCCAATGACTCCAAGCTCCCTTTGTCTGTACAGGTGTTTAGCTGGCAGTGGGATTTTTTCAAAGGTTCCCTTTCAATGCAGCTCTGGTGAGACACCCTGCATTGCACAGCCCAGGTCTTGAATAACAAACTAATATGAGAGGCTTTAAATTATGTGCTTCAGCACATCCTTGTCTTCTTTCAGGAGGCAGCAAGAGAACAGAGTGGTCCAGTTTCTTCTTGGGGATGTTCTGGGAGGCTGCTCTCATCTGAGAGCAAAGATAGAGCTGTAATTCAGGACTCTGACCCAGAAACACCTGCAAAAGAAGGGAATCCCATGAAATCTGAGTTTCTGGTCTCCAGTGGCCACTGTAGCATGATTTTGTTCACAGTATTTTTCTCCTTTTGACCTTCTCTTGCTGAGGAAAATCCAGCAGGCAGAGTCAATATAACCTTCAAGACTTCAAACACCCACCCCTGACTTAAAGCCAAATGAATTACAGCTTGGTTGTGAAGGGCTCACCTACATATTTAAGGTTAAGGGGGTTTATGTCACAGATGAGTTTCCAGAATTAAGGCATCTTCATGCAGAGACATACAGAGTAACTTCTTGCTGATAACTCAATATTAGCAGTGTATTCTTGGTAAGTCACTTAGAGGTGTGGACAAGTTTGTACTGCAGTTCAATGGCTTCTACAGGAAACAAGGGGACCTGTAACTTCTGTGAGGTGCTTTTGGGGCTGTGCTTTAATTTTTTCCCCTGTGAACCCTCATTATTCATTCCCTGCCAGTGAAAAGCCATTTATCAGTTTTTCAATGCCAGTATTGGAGCAGGGGAGAGTTCCTGCTGAAGCAAAGGCACCTCATGTCACAAGAACTTGGAAGGTCATCAGTCTTGGAAGGGTTGTGAGTGGTCATTGAGGTTGTGTGAGAGAATTCAGCTGCCAGACAAAGAGAAAATGTGTTTGTAGTGATTAATTAGCTGTGCCTGCTCTTGGGTTTTGCTAATGGAAATGTGCTCCTCTGATTTGATTGCCTTGGCTTGGGCACCCAAGGAAGTCATGGCTGCCACTGGGATTCGTTTGTCAGTGTGGAAAAAGACTGCACAATTTATATCTGAAATGAAAGCAGTTGTGCATGGATTGATGGAAACGGAGCCCAGGCTGTGCCTCCTGGGACCTGCTGTCATGCCTGGGCTCAGAGGCGAATAAGTTTTGGCCCAACAGGGTTGTGGAAGGTTTCACAGTGTTTGTGAAATCCGAAGCTGGGAGACCACATGTGTGAGATGACAAGAGCTCCAGCTCAGAGAGCTGGAATCACAAAATAGTTTGGCTTAAAGGGACCTTTAAAGGTCACCTCATCCAGCCCCTCTGCAATGAGCAGGGGCATCTTCAACCTAGACCAGGTTCCTCAGGGTCCTGTCTGGCTTGACCTCCAGGGATGGGGCATCCACTGCCTCTCTGGGCACCCTTTGCCAGAGGTTCATGAAGTAATCCTGACAGAGTAACAGTTTATACCTTCCCCTCTAAGTAAGCTAAAGCAAAAATTGCAATAACAAGAAGTTTAGACTTTGGAGAAATGATTGCTTTGCAATATTAATGTAGAGGCTGGATAATGTACCGGGGGAGCACTGCCAACACAAATTT
>WAAG01093611.1:95091-116396 GCA_013390105.1 Tichodroma muraria
GACTGTGCTTCTACATCTACAAGTTTTCAGGATCTAGGGACATGGTGCAGGAAAATTCTTTTGCAGTGATAATAGTTATCAAAGTTGCCTTCCCAAAGCAACAAACAATTTTATTTTGCTGTAGAAAAACATACTGGTTGCAGAAGGAAACAAAATGCTGATGGACTGAAGATTCCTGATCTCATTTATTAAATAAATATTTTAGTTGATCAAAACACTTATGTAAGAATAGTGAGATGTGTTTGGTTTTTTTTTTTAATTCCAGGGTATGTAATTATTTTTTAAGTAGGTGAGTGACATCTGTGGGTGGTGAAAAATAACCCCATACAGAATACTAGCAGGTGTGGTGTTGCTTGTTCCTCTCTGTCTCCTGTAAATCAAGAAGTCTATCTCAAATGAATCAGATTCTGATCAAAACCCTCCCAAAAAGACAGAACCTTTCCTCTCTAGTTCTTCCAGCTGAGGGAATGTTTCTCATCCATTTTGTGAAAAAGCCCTTATCCTCAACATCATAAACTCTTTTGGTCACTTTTTTTGTCTGTACCCAGTTCCCGTTTTCTCAAATGACTGTATTAAAACAAAATGTTAATTGCGTAGAGGCTGACCTCTGATAAGCTTGCATGCCTTTAATTTTCTCTACTTAATGTCTGGAAAAATAAAAAATCCGGAGTCTAAGCAAGTGCTCCAGAGTTGAAAGGATTCCTTCTCAGAGGGAGTGGTGTCCTCCAGACCCTCTGGGTTACCAAGTGCTCTGCTCTGACTGTGATTGCACAGCTGCCCCTCTGAGAAGTTGGAGTAAGGAAGCATTCAGAGCTTAGCTCAATGCCAACTGCAGTTTTTGGAAATGTCCCACAGCCTCAAGTGTCTGAGGATCTGCCTCTTAAGCCAAGCCCTTAAAATCACTGTCAAATAAACACAGCAGAGCATCAGGCTGTAGCTGCTGTCCTCAGACCTTGGATGTGTTGAGCCAGCAGTGCCACCTCAAAGTTATCCTGGTGTCAGCAGGGTTTCCTGGTTTTCCTCTTCCCCCTTCTGCTTTTTCCCCCTCAGATTCTACTTGTGCCTCCGGGCCTTGCCCTCCACACAGTGGTGATGGCTTGTGAGACAAAGCTGACTCCTTTCAAGAACAGGATGAGCAAATTCTGAGCTGGTACAAAGTTTGATGCTGTTAAGATGGACCCCCCGAGGCCACAAAGTGACCTATTGCTCAGTGTTCTTGCATTCAATTTTTCTATGTTTAAAAGCACATCATCTTTGGGAAGTGGGGGGGAAAGAGATGTGCATCTCAGGGTTACTCAACGAAGCTGTGGAAGAACAAGCACAATACCAGCAGCCTCAACTGGGCTTGCTGAGCCCTTCTGCCAGCGCTTTTTTGAGAATCTCGCAATTTATTCCTCGCCCTAGGACCTTGAAAGTATTTTAGCATAGTGTGTGTGGAATTTATCTGTTGGTGAAGTGTCTTGTTCAAAACATGTATGATTGTTGTATGAAGCACNCCTCTCTGGGCACCCTTTGCCAGAGGTTCATGAAGTAATCCTGACAGAGTAACAGTTTATACCTTCCCCTCTAAGTAAGCTAAAGCAAAAATTGCAATAACAAGAAGTTTAGACTTTGGAGAAATGATTGCTTTGCAATATTAATGTAGAGGCTGGATAATGTACCGGGGGAGCACTGCCAACACAAATTTGACAAAATAATGAGTGTGGATTATAGGAATAAAACTATTCAACCTCCTCTTGGCACCTGCTATAATCCATCAGACCTCTGGGAAATTCAGATGTATAAGCAACTCCTGGAACAAAACAACCGCTATTGCTTTCCTATTTTAAAATTTCATGTGCCTAGTCATGAGGGGAAAAAACAAAGGGTCCGAAAATGGTTACAGATTTATCTACTGCCTTATTTAGGCAGCTCACGTCTGAGATAGGAGCGTTTTAGTGCTGAAAATTGATTTCTGGACAAAACGGGGATCAAAGAGGTAAAAATTGGAACTCAAACCATGTTTTCATCATCAGCCAGACTTCAGACAGCTGCATGGTGGGACGGCTTAGCAGCAGGCTGAGCTGTAGCTTGATGATATGATAAACCTGGCTTTTCAATCAGTGATGGAGGATCAGAAATGCTGTGCCTGCTTGACACAAAGCTCTGATCAGAGAGAACTTGCTTGGAAAGCTGAAGTTTTGTTTAAAGAAATGCTTATGGATTAACTTTGGAATGGGAAGGTTTTGTGCCTTGCCTGGAGCTTTGTCAGTGGGCATGAATTTGACAGAAAGAAGCATGAAATCCAGCCTGTTCTCTCTGACTAACCAGAAATACATGGTCTGTACAGTTGGTGATTTAGGGATGTTTTTATTTATTTTTTAAATAGAGGTATTTGCTATTTTTTAAAAGGTGGATGCTTAGTTTTAGGGGAATGTTTTTTNTATAGTGTATCTGATTGCAGCTTGAAAAATGGGAGTGTGGTGTTAGAAGCTGAAGATAAATTTCACTGGGGTGAAAGAGAAAGCAGACAACTTAGATATTTCTGCCTTTATGGTGAGGCTATCTTCTTGATTAAATTAGAGCTGGCAAAGATGTAATGAGGCTTTTGGAGGGAAAAACCCGATTCCTGTAAGAAATACTGTCCATTCTTTTAAAGACAAGCTGTTCAAAGGATTTTGAACTTAACAGTAATCTAACTATGGTAAAAATGGTACAAAGTAAAGACTCAGTTCTGTCTGCTGAAACAACACTAACTTCAACTTGTGTCTCAGTTTTTTGCTGTGGTTTTGTACAAATAAATGTAAATAACCAAATAACTGGGTGGGAAGCATAATTGCCACACTTTGGAATACAGTGTTGAGTTATCAGGGAGACATTTCAGCTCCCGCTGTGGGACTTGGGAAAACTGATGAGATGAGCAGACTGAGTTAGTTACATGTTTTCTTGGGGAACTTCCAGGAAAACAGTTGGTTACTCTACCCCTGGCTAGTTTATCAATGTCTTTTTACATTGTTGATCCAGCCAGATCGTTCCCAGACTCAGCACTTGTCTCTTCTTACGTGCTGCACCTGGCATCTTATGGAGAAAGGGCAGAAACAGATTTCTTACCAAGGGGATACTTATAAATAAAGCAAATTTAGGAAATAATTTGTGCCTTCAAACAGTCTGGTGTGTTCAACCACCACTCGTGCCTTGTTCTGATAAATGTGATCAGTTTATCTGCTGTCCCTGCTCCCTATTGGAAAGGCACTGTGGAAAACCTATATGACCAGGTGATAAATATCCAACAAATTCCAGAGGGCTGTGGTTTAAATCACATGTAATTTAACACTACCACTCTAGGCTAAGAAGTTAGAAATGCAATTTAAATTAAAAAATATTTATCATGAAACACTACTTGCAATGCTATTTTTTCACTTGTCAGCCTAGTCTTATTGTTGTTCATGGATTTATAGCAATGGCAACTTTGCTCTGTGTTTTGTTTTGCAAAGGTGAGTAGAAATGCTTCTCCTTGTTATTGCAGACCTTATAGTAGAGAAACTAGAGGTAACTCACCTGATTTCCCCTAAAGACATCTCCAAGCAGTTAAGGGAAAATTATGTATTTCTGCCAAGCCATTAAGAGAATATTTTGTTAAAAAGTCGCCCTTGCCTAAATCTTGTTTTTATGGAGCAATTATAATTAGCTAGGATTGCTCCAAGTGTCAGCCAGGAGTCAGAGTGCTTTAGGGAAATAAGTCTGACAAGTTTATTGCTTCCCAGTTTGGAGTGATGGCCTGCCTCAGCAACCTGCAGCGTGCCAAATAGTTTCTGATGGGATGAAAGCTCAAATTTTATTACTTCTGAAGGTCACAGCATATTAAGTGTATCACAAATATACATAAACAGCAGTAAAATGCAAATTCACTTCCTCTGTCAAGCAAAATTTTGTGCAATAGATTTCTAGTTGGTTTCTTTTACTTGGCTTTTGCTGAAATCAGGTCTGTAAGGTTTATTTATGCAGTGGCTGAGTTGGTGTCCACTGCTTTTTTTATTGTTTTGCTTATTTTAAAGAGCTCTGTTTACACCACTGAACTTCCCAGTTTCATATTTTTATTTATATCAGATAAATTTGTTTTTCCCTTTAGTGAGAAATAATATATTTTTAATACAGCCTTTGCTTTTTAATTGAAATCTACTTTGTCAGGAGAGGTGGCTAAATATTAAATTGTTGCAGCAGCATGACATGAGGTGCTGTTTTCATTCCTAGAGGTTCAGATCTGCCTGTGACAAAGAGAAAAGATGCTCCAGTGTATTGGTGCTGCCCATATTAGCAAGTGACTGATGGCCCTTAATATGGACTAGAAGGACCCAGTCCAGGATACCTTTTTTCCACAGGAGTATCTTGTCTTTCACAGTTGCTGACTTAAAGCTTCAGGAGTGCTCTCTTAAGAGATTACCTATGACCTTATTGGGGTTTTTTTACTGACTATAAAAGCTATTTTTCTCTTCCAAAAGCCTAGTGCTTTCCCCAACACAGTTTTCTCTCTTTCACTAAAAGAAAGAAGTCTGAAAATCAGAGTTACAGAGATCCTTGGAGAGAAAAAAATGTGCAATCATAACTTACGGCTGACTTTTTTTGTCTGAAGATATGTGATAGGCTTTATGAGTATTTTTTCTTCCAATAAAATGGTTTTTCAACTGCCTCAACTGAATTCACAAGAAATGGCAGCAAAATATTTTTTGGTTTGATAGTTGGATTTTTTGAATACTTCTGGTTGACAGGATTATTCATGAAGGCCCTTGCAAGCTTTTCTGAGGCTGTCTTTTGGTAGATTTTGCCATTATTCACTAGGGTAAATTAGAATTAAAAACATTAGAGTTTGAGTTTGCCTTCAAATAATTTGTTTAATTTTATGCTAGAGTTTGCTTTGGCTTGATATAAAAAATATCAATGAGTCTTTGTCCTTTGTTTTTGAAGGGACCCCCACAACTTTCAAACAGAACTGGAGACTCCAACAAGAATCTTCTTGTCTGTCTAAACCACGATTTATCAATGTTTTTTGTTTTTTATAGGTCCTGAACTTGGGGCTGAAATTAATAATCCTTTCTTTCCTCTTCCATTAAAGAAAGAAGGCTGTGAAGCTTTCATGCAGGTTTTGATTTTGTGTTTGAAGACAACTAGAGAAATTTGTGCATTTAGAGCAATTTGCTACATTGCACATCTCCCAGTCTCTAAATAATGTGAAAGCAATCTTATGCAAGAGTTAAGGAATGTGAATTGATAAAAAGCCAGGGTTTCTGTTCTGACCCAGGACTTGGGTTAGAGAAAGCTCTTTCAGATACTCCTCGTGGAACAGGGGAGAGGAGGGTACCTCAGCTCTTTCTTTATAGATGCTGAGGAGGTGAATGGTTGTGTTTAATGAAGTACTGTAGTGTGAATTCCATGGAAGTATTTTATTCATTTAAGACTAAGTTAATGCTTGGAGGAAGCTTCTATGTCTGAAACACCAATTTTAAAATTAGGTTTCTAATGTAAGGCATCTCTATAGTCAGTGGAGAAAAACTGATCCTTGAGAAGTCAGTTCATCAGGAATAAGGTGGGGGGGAAACTTCATCTGGTTGTGCCTCTCCCCCTGGATTGTTTTTGAGGGGTATGGAAGGAAGGAGGTGACAGAAAAACACTGGGTTACTCTCTTCAGGCAGTGGAACCAAGAACAGGATCAATTCAGCCCTAAAGAAGCAGTTGCAGCTTGATGACTTCAGTGCAATTTCTGCTGTAGCCATTGCTCATGAGCCTGATGTACAAGTCACATCTGATGCTAAATATGTAATGACTGGCATCATAATGTTTCTTCCTGGTTTTCTACTGCAGCTGTTATCAAATTACTGAGTTTTCTACCTCTGTGTCTGACTGCTGTCAAGGGGAACAGTGTGCCTGCAGAGATTGATGGCAGCTTTTCCCATCACTGCTGCCTTCTGATTTCATTTTCCAGGCATGTCTACATCAAATATTATTATGAAAGATTCCTGCTTTGTAATTTCATTATACAGAGAAAAGGAAGAATTAAAAGCATAAACACTTTTGTAATAAAACAATATGTAGATTTCCAGATTCATGCTCTGAAATGCTCACTGACTTAAAGAAAAACACAGTGCTTGAGGCAGAAAAAGGCAGCCCTGGAATTACGAGTTTAGGCTCTGGAGAATCCAGCTGAGGCCTCTGCCAGTACAAACAGGCAACCAGAAAAATATCTGCCCCAAAGGGCTTCAGATTTATAGACAACACAGGCAAACTGTGCTTTAGGAAAAAGCACAGGAAAAAGGGGACAAGACATGGAAGTGACAGAGACAGAAAATGGTGGCGCATGAACTTTTATACAACTTTTGGTGGCCTGGCCCCATGTCCAGGCAGGCAGCACATATG
Source organism: Tichodroma muraria (assembly GCA_013390105.1). Taxonomy (NCBI): domain Eukaryota; kingdom Metazoa; phylum Chordata; class Aves; order Passeriformes; family Sittidae; genus Tichodroma; species Tichodroma muraria. Next base: position 101,479 of record WAAG01093611.1, read on the forward strand.
GTGTCCCTAAGCTTCTGCTTCTCCCAGCTGAAGAGCTTTTGTTGTGGGAAATGAGCAGCCTGGGCCACCAGGGCAGGGGCTGTGCCCTCCTTGTCCCCTGTGAATTCACCCTCTGCACCCACCTGAGCATGGAGGGCGTGCTGGTGAACTCTGTTGTGCTGTGCTGCTATCAGACATGACCATGATCACATATTTTCATGGGTCTCCAGCCTGCCTCCCTTGGTGTAGGAGCCCTCCAGACCCTGCCCAGCACCTGGGGGTCACCAGCTTTGCCCACTCGTCCTCCAGAGCTCTGCTCCATGGAGCTTTCCTCAGGCCCCCTGCAGCTGGACCACAAATTCCAGGAAAGGATGGACTCAAGGAAAAGAAAGTAGAGCAGGGTTGTGGAAACAGAGTCAAATAACATATAGCCTGGGATTCCTAAGGAGATTTGAAGTATGAACTTGGCCAGCTTTCTGTGAAATATGAGATTTAGAGCTTCAGCTCGTTAAAGCTGGTTTTTTTTTTGGTTTTTTTTGCAAGTTTTAAGTTAAGAGAAGAGAACCAAAAACTTTAGAAACCAGGTGGTGAGAGTCATGTGGTCCAACGCAGAGGGGCAAAATCTGACCCTGCTGAGGATCTCTGGCGCCTTTTAGGGGGTGTGGGAGGGCTGGGGCTCATTATATTCATACTGGCCTGTGATAAACAGTGAGCCCAAAGCAGAGCCAGGGGTGCTGTCAATGCCATGCTGTGCTCAACACTTTGGATTCTGACTTCTGTCAGGTACCCAGCTCTGAACTGAGAATTATAACAGTCCAAGAATTAATTTTGGTGGGGTGTGTTTTTCCCCCCCCTCTACCATAGGAAACTGTATTGATGACTTGGATGTATGCACTACAAACCTGTTAGTCCCAGCTCATTTGCTGTCAGTGATTGTCTCCTCATTAAAGAAGAATGATGATGACTCAAATTATAGTTGATGTTGCATAGCAAATAACAAGCATCGTAGGGGAGCTTTGGCTATGATGTTGAATGTTCTTTCTCTGAAGTTTTAAGTGTAATCACTTAATGATGGTGACATGTGAATAAGTCAAGGGGAAATTTTATAATGGGATGAAGAAATAAGCTACAAGCAAAGATCAGTTATCATCCAGGAGGGATGAGTTATTTTTACCTATGAAATTACCTCAGCTAAACTGCCTTTTGCACGGTGTGTGATAAAGATTTTGCTCACCTGAGCCAAACTACTTATTAATGCAGTTCAATATATATTTCTTGTATTTATTATTTTTTATTACTTTTTCGTTGTGTTAAAACCCCCAATTTTTTCCTACCTAACCAGATCTTCTACTTTGATTTCTCTTTACACTTTTATGAGCATAATAACTTGACTTTACCCGGCTCTTTATGATGGTTGACCATCAGGAACAACTGGGATAGGATCACTGCACTTATGTTTTAAGAAGCATCTTGTACAAAACTGCATGGAACAGTCTCATGCCAATAGAGTGAAAAAAAAAATGAACTTTAAAGCCAAGTAAGTGACTATTATGTCTGTAAACCCCATGCCTCTGAGTGATGCTGAGAGGTGCCAGAGGGACAGGAGGGTTAGTAGAGTGTTGATCTATGATCCTGGAAGATGATTCAATCTTGTAAAGGAGCACAACCTCTCAAACAAGCTGTTCTTGGGAGTCCCAAGACTGAAATTTCCATTCCTTAAACAAAATGAAGATTCTTACAGAGCAATCTGGTTTGAGCAGCTGAAGATTTTAAAAAATAAATAAATATATTTGTTCCTTAGTCTTATGATGAAGCTATCATGGCATTTAGAAATGGGCCTTTAATGACACATTGTCTCAACACTCCTAAATATTGAGATGGGCATCAATCCACCGATCTGACTGTTAGACACCTCTGACTAAATGCATCCTCAAATTAGGTGACTTAATATATTAGCAAGGTTTATTTCTGCAGCTGAATTCACAGCTCATTTGCTTACCACTCAAAGAAAAGGGACGAAAAAAAATAAAATCTAGAGTTTTCTTCTTTTTTTTCTTTTAAAGGAATCCTGGCTTTTTGACCAAGTTGTGTGTGTATTTCTTCCCAAATAATAGTATTTAGTCCCTGAGGTGGGACTGACAGAACAATAGTATTCATCTGAATAAATCACTTGAATTTACCCTATTTTGTGGTGATAAAATACCCATATTCATTTACTTGTTTTCAGTTTGTATGAGATAATGTCTCTTCCAATGCCAATCAGCAAAGCATGCAAGTAATGATATCAGTGCATGGAATTAGCCCTGACCAAGAGGAACAGTGTGTAGTCTGTTGTACAAACAGTCAGACTGATTCCTTCCTTCCTATTTTTTTTTTTTTTCCAGCTCCCTTTAAGATGAAATTCTGTGAAGTATTAAACACACAGGGCTTATTCACTTGTTTGTGTTGGGAAAGTGAATTCAGGGCTTGTGGGAGATGCCAGATGGGCTCTGGGAGAGACAGAAGGTCTCTGTGTCTCCACCAAGCAGCAGCAGTGTGTGTTTCCCAAATTGTGCTGCCAAGTGCCTCAAACCTGACCCACAGGTAAGAGGCTAATTCTGATACCACTTCCATCCATATTTAATGGATGAATATTAATGCCCTGAATACTCCATTCCTTCCTGGTGTGCTACTGCTCAGCATGGAGGTTTAGATGCTGCTCATCTTCAACCATCCTTTGAGACAAGCATACCCTGCTCTCAAGAAAAGATACAGCAATGACTACATTGCTTGGGCTGCTAAAAAAAAAAAATAAATCCCCAAACAGAAACATAACCAGAAGGAAAAAGCCCCATAATTAATTTCGCTTTCAATCCCGAGTGGTTGAAAATAACATGCATAAAGCTTAGAGTTTCTGATAGCTTTTCTTGTCTCATATTGCTGTTGTTGGTAAAAAAAGAGATTAATTTCATAAATTTATTCTGTTGTAGCCTGGTGCAGTAGGAAAACAAAAGTCTGTATTAATTTAAGGCTGAAATTTCTTCTTGGGTTAATAAAAACTTTCCAAACCACAACATTCTTAACTAGAGAGTTCTTTGTGCACTGCACAGGGTCAGGGTACTGGCTGATTTCAGTTAGGCCATATTTTAGTTTAATTTGTTCTCCAAATGTCATCAGTTGAAAATCTTTATTGAATGTGGGTGAAATTGAGAGCTACACCGTGTTTTCCTGAAGAATACATGCATAAATATTCGCAGTGATTCTGGTTTGTTGCTGTGTATTTTGTGCAGCCCATTTCACAAAGCTTAGCAGAGTGGATTTGGTTTTCACATTGTGACTTGCTAAATTTATCTTGAGAATGAAATGCCATCAGGAAAACTTCTCAGATTCTGCTTTTTGGTGATTTTCATAATGTTTTTTAAGTTTGAAGGAAGATGATTAATTTGGATATTTGGGCAGAGAAAAGCTGCAAGGGAAACAAATTGGATTGCATCGGGGGATTGGAGGGGAGCTTTATTTCAGACAGAACAAAAATTGTAATTATGTATTGTTTTATCTATTTTATGGTATAGGACTTTCTGAATAATGACAGTAAGGCATCAGTCATGGCAGATATTATGATCCAAACCAGACTTAGCAGTTTTCTTTCTGGAATATGCCTTCTTAGTCAGATAAACTTTATAAAAACCAACTATAGAATGCCTGCTAGAATTCCAAAAGAATTGGTATGTGAGTGTGTATAGGAAGTCAGCTGTATTTGCAGCAAGTTCTTTAATTAATTCATCAATTTTTATTTTTTTTCTTATTGTAGTTATTCAGAAAATGTCAGTGCTCTTCATCGAAACACCTGAGATAAATCATAGTCAGAGAATGGTTTGGGTTTGAAGGAACCCTAAAGATCCCTAAAGTTTGAATCCTCCTGCCCTGAATTTGGAAGGGGTTAATCCTTTGCAGCCCACTGTGAATATTTTAGGCTTAGTTTTTATTTTTGTCCTCAATGCACAAGCTCGTATGAAATTATAGAAGCAAAGCAATATATCGACTTCCCTTTGAGTACAGAGCTTTGGAATAAGCTTTTACACCCGTGTGGCTCAGCCAGCAGAATTCAAACAATAGAGACATCTTGGGCTGCTAGATCAATGTCTCATAATAATGAAGTTTGTTTGAAATACTGTGAGGGTGAATCTTAAAAATCAATCTGCTTGTCTTCAGGCTAGAAAAAGGTAGTGTTAAACATTCATCCTTCCTATCTCATTTTGCTGTTTAGTCCTCTCTGTTAATTATAGTTTCAGTCTTGTTAATTGTTATTTCAGTCTTATAAGGTCCTGAAGCTGCTGTTGGTTTGGTTGCACAGTGTAAGAGAGGGAAAGAATGAGCCCCGAGATGCTCTTTCCCTGCTGTCCCCAGAGCATAAATTTTGAAGAATTAAATGTGTGGGGGAATGAAAGTGAACTGGGAAGAAAGGAGAAATAAGGGAGCATTGTCTGTATCCTGAGGGGACCTGCTCAGAATTCTTTTGATAAAGCCAAATTTCAGCCCCAAATGCGCTTGAATTTGAAGAGTTTTTATTTTGAGGCATTGTGATTTCAAATAAAGCTTCAAATCCAGGGCAGGTCTCAGCTTTCCAGACAGAAGTGTTGATAAACCTTGAGAGAGGCTTGGTGCTTATCTCATTATCTCATGTTGGGGATCTGGATGGGGTTTTTGCTAAGCAGAGTACATTGGATCTGCCTGAGAGGGAGTTTTCCCCTCTGAGCCCTCACAGTGTTGTGCTGTGTGCTGGGAAGGGGCTGAGAACACTCCAGTGTTTTGGAGCACAGTGTCAAGGCTTTCTCTCCAAGAGAGAGTCATGCTCCTCGTTGGGGGTGGACAAAATCCTGGGAGGAGACACAGGCAGGACAGCTGACCCAGTCTGACCTTATCACAGGATATCTGCTCAGCAAAGGAAGCTGAGAGAAATGGAGTGTGTGTTCATTATTACAACATTTGTCTTCTGGAGCGATTGCTACAGGTACTGCAGTCCTCCTTCCCGGGAATTGGCGAGACATTGCCTGCTGCTGGGGAATAAATCTTTTGTTTTCCTTTGCTCCTCTGCTCTGGTTTTGCTTTATTAAGCTGCCTTTGTCTTGAATCATGAGGGTTTGGGGTTTTTTTTCCATCTTATTTTCTCTGTCTTGCTGGGGAGGGGAATGATAGAGCAGCTTGATGGGCAACCAGCAGCCAGCCGAGGTCAGCCCACCACACAGAAAAACTGAAAAGAACGGGGAAAGATAACCATTTTAATTTGTGGTGTAATGAGACACTAAACCCCTTGAAACCTCAAATTAGAGGCAAGCCTGCTCCTCCTGCCTGACCTTGTCACCTTAAAGCCTACATAATTAGTACTGTGCTCACTAAGTACAAATGCAGTGCCATGGAAAGGAAGGTTTAAGGAATGTGCTTCTGAGAGAGCTGGTGTGACACGTTGTGCTTGCAGTGCCGTGTGCAGGTTACCTGACCTGTCTCCATGAGCTGGAGAGAGCAGGTGAAGCTGCGCTGCCCCAGCTACCAGGGCAAGGGCACTCGGACTTGGAGCTGCACATTTAACTGAGGAACTTGCCGAACTTTTGTTTCACAGCTTGCCCAAGGACACACACAAATGATCCTGGTACAAATAGCAGCAGGGATCAAGGATTTGCTGCTTTAAGAGGAGCAGAAGCAAGACCCTAGAGCCTGCCATGGGTATGGAACTGCGGAAGTTGAGGTGGTATGAACTCTGGTCGCAAACGAGGGACTGTATTTCTGCTGGCACTGACTATGCCTGAAGAGAAAGCCTTAAAAATACCCAGACCCGCCTTCTTCTATCTTCTAGGCAGCCCATGTACATACAGACCACATGTAATCCACCTGCAGGCCAGTTACCATGGATTCTGGTGGTTCTGGTAGGAAGCTGCAGCCCAGCTGCACCTCGGGGCAGGCTCTGGGTGCCTGTGGCTCCCAGCTCTTGCTTGGTGCAGTTGGTTCAGAGGCAAATGCTCCCTCTGCTCCCTCGCTGCCGGTCTGAGCCAGGAGCAATGACAATAAAACACTGGCTCGGGGGCTCTCTCAGAGGTGGAGATGTAACTCTTCCCTCGTCTCGCTTGCAGAGCACGGTTATTGCTGCTGGGGCAGGTTTATGGGGTGTGTGAGGCAGCTTTCCCAGGCAACAGCACGTAAAACCTGTCAAATGAGCACCCGGGCAGGGAGCCTTTCCTCTGGTGCAGCCTGTGGTGTGTGCTGGGGGCTGGGGAGGGGGCTGTGCCATGAAGTGTGACAAGAGGGGATTACGACTGTGGGATGACGTTGTAGCATGAGCTCTCTGGTGTAATTGGAGCCGGCACTGAGACAGCCAGCAGGTGAGCCTGTGGAAAAAAATCCCTTCATTTCTTTGAGGTGGAGTGATGACCATAATGAAGCTTGCTCATAGGAGCTCTGCAAGTGCTGACTGCTTTAATGTGCAGAAAGGGCTTTGGAGCTGGAAATGCCTGCATAAATCCTGAGGCTGTTGATGGTGACAATACTGGTTTAGAACCTGGGTGGAATTAGGGACTTTTTTCTTGGGGTAATAAACTCATTTTGCTTTATTGCTCTGTCAGGCTTTACCCTTTGGCGTTGCTGCACCGTATCTCATAACTGGAATTACTGCATCCATAGCAAGAACTATTATTTCCTCGGTACCCACTGAATAAAGTCTGTGTAATGGTCTCTGAGGAGAATGTTTCTCCCAAAATCTGTGTGTTACTGGTTTACACAAAATTGTGTCTAAACACTGTGGGTTTTTCAGATTGTTGAAACACAAATACTTTTGAACATAATGAGATGGGGATTTAATAGCAGAAAACATCAACATTTCAGCTTTTTATATAGTATTAATTGTCTTAGCTGGGGCAATGCCAAATCTATCTGTCTGTATGTATTTAAAATAGCCTGTTACCATTTAATTGCTTTTCCCACACCTTAAACGTGTCCTGGTTTGAAGTCCTGCCATCTCTCCAAAATTTGTAAATCAGGTTTAAGGAAGATGAAGCAGAATGCCAAAAATCACTCTTCAGTGCAAAGAGGAATTGAAAGGGAAGGAGTAGGGTGAGAAGAAAATTTTAACTGTTGTTAATTAGAGATGACAAGGCAAGACCACGAGCTCTGTGAGTGAGGGAGCTGAGTGTTGGTGCCCCTGGTGCTCTGAAGTGCTGCTGGCAGGGGAGCAGAGCTTGAGGGCAGCACCTGGAGCAAACAAATGTGTGAGCCAGTTGTGCATCTCTTACTGCCTTCCTAGGGGGGAAAAGGATGGGGTTATCACAAAAGGTATTTTGATTCATTTTAGAGCTTACTTTGTTTGAAAGGCAGTACAGAGTTTTGAATAAGCTGTTAAACCTCCCACGGCCTTTTGACTTCCACAAATTCTGTGGACAGCATGAAATCAGTTGGTATTTAGGGTTTTTTTGCCATGTTGGTGTGTTTTGTTTGTTTGTTAAACTTCCCTGTGACTTTGGACAATATACTTCAACTGCCTGCATCTCCCCTCTTTGATCTACTTTATTAGGACACAGAAACATTAGTGAGTACTTGATGCTGTGCTAATGAAATCACAACCAAATTTCCTTGGGTTATTTTAACTGGACCTTTTTTTTTTTTTTCCTCCAAAAGTTGATGCAAAACCAATTAAAGCATGCTATTGCTATTTGGCAATTCTACTAAACGTCCCATCATTGTGTAAAGTAGATACAAAAATCTCCACTGGAATTCTTTGTGTTTAAATTTTCTGGAACGTTACAAAAAAATACAGTAGCTCTTAGGCTCTGAGGAATCAGAGATACTCAGACCTCCACACTTGGACAGGCATCACTCAATTCAGCTTACAGTGACAGCTGTGCCTTTCTGTATTGGGAATATATTTTAAGCATTTGGGGAATAGCTTACAGAAGTTTTTTGAAGCCATGCATTTTATATATATATTTTTTCTTAAGGTCTCAACAAAATTCCAGGTTTTCTAGCAGTCTGTTAGTTTGACAGTGATTAACAATGTACCTAAATTTATTTCTGTCTCTGTTTCACACAGAAATAAAGTATTTGCCAGGGTGAGCTGTCACCTGCCTTCCTTCTGTTCCCAGGATCCAGTCTTGCTTTCTCTTTGCTCTCTCCTGGGTCTCCAGTTGTCTCTGCTGGTCACAGAAGGGTTGTGCCTGGGTCTGAGCATTCTGCAGGCTTAGGGAGATGTGAACCTTGACCTCGGTGTTTCAGAGACCCTGGTGAAAACCAAAACTTCTCAGAGTCGGTGTTCTGATACAAGCTCAGCAACAAGGTCGACTCTGTAGCCATGGCCAGGAGCTGCTTTGCTCTGTTTGCTCTCCTTTTGACTTTGATCTGCTCAGATAGGGCATCCCTGGCCCACTGTTATTAACAGATTTCCCTTTTTTTGTGCGCCCTCTGGGCTTTTCTCTTGACATTCTCAAACTGTGCCACAGAGAAGAAGGTGAGAATTGTAGCATTCAGGATACTTCTTCCAGGCAATTGCTGTGCAACAGTGTTTATGGAGCTTGAATGTCAAGCATTTTAATAATTTCAGCTTGGCTGAACAAGATTCAATTATTAATAAGAAGAACAGTGTTCCACAACTGTAAGCCCACCATGTGCATGAAAAAATATTGCTGTTTTTATTCATTATCAGTTCTGCTTAGCATTCCAGGGCTTCAAGGCCAATGAAGAGTCTGAACCAATTATATCTATAATAAAATTTCGAGGAAATAAATATTCCTTGTCGTGTAGTCTAAGGGAAGGTACCTTTTGCCATGTTCTCAGTTGTTACACATAACCAAAATATTGATGTCTGCGTTCCTGCAATGCCAAATGTGAATTTGTTAATATATCTTAGATGTGTCTGGTTTATAAGCATGTTAAGTTGGCCAGATAAGGTTTTTTTACAGCTCTGTTGTTGTTCGTGTAATCCAACAGAGCACCCAGGGGAGGGCACCTCTACCTAGGACATGAAGAGAGGGTGATCAGGATCCATGATCCAGCCTAAATCGATTTATTTATGGCTTCTCTTGTAACTTTGGCAGGGCCCATGCTAGAACAGCAAAATTCAGCAAAGCAAGAACAGCCTCAAAGGGAAGCTTTGCAGAGATCAGTGGCAGGAAAAGTAATCTATGGATTAAATCAAGCAGCAATTGCCACAAGGCTTGCTATGGGTTATGCAGAAGTTTCTCAGTTGTTCCCAGTACCAGCTCTATGCGAATAATTTTGCACCCAAGACCGAGCTAGTGCAGCTCCTAGGAAGAAACCTCTTCCAACATCCTTTAGCACTTAATAAATGTGAAAATACAAGAACAAGATGGTTGATGCAGGAAGAACGGAGTGTGCCACAGTATTTATAAATGGTCATTTCTACAGAGTACTTCATTGTGACACATTTATTAGTGTTGCTTTCCAGAGGCTGCCCATAGCTAAAATCGTATATCTTGGGGGCAAAGCTTTGCACATTGCCAACAACATATGGCTCATTGTGGAAACAAACAGGAACTGAGTTCAAAAAGGCATTTTTTCCTGCAGCCACTGATGCCTCAAACCATGGAAGTATAATATATTTTCAGTAATTACTCTCTGCTGTTCATAATTACCCAACATATGCAGAGTGGTGGGAGTTTCTTGGCAGAGCTCTGGAGAGTTTCCAGCAGAAGCAGCTCAACTGTTAAGCACCAGCAGGAGAGATGAAAACCAGACATGACCCCTTCCTTGTGGTATTGGCCTGCTCTGTGCTGGACTCTCACTTGAACCCAAAATTTTGTGACACCGGGAATTATATATCCACAGGGACTATGTGACACATCTAGGGGAAAATAAGCTTTAAAATTATCATTGCTCCGTGCCCCCCACTGGGACAGAGACTACTGCTTCCAAATTATTTTGTGTAATAAAACACAGTCAGAGTACCTGTTCAAGAGCCATTATCATCTCAGTCACTTATCTCCTGCTACCCTTGGGCTTAAAAGAGAGAGGGTTCCCCCCCCGGTTTATGAAACCAATTTTTACCAAATCTCTTGTGCCCAAAGCTCAAATCAAAAGAAAACCCAATATTTGAGTAGAGGGAGGAGTGGAAGAGGGATGACATTGCTCAAAATTACCTTAACAATACATTTACCACTCCTCTGCTCTTCAGCCACCTTGAGATGTTTGCATCTGCTTCTTCACCTGTATCTTACTTTAGTATTTAAATATTTTGTATAAAAAAATAAAGTGAAATATTCTTGTGTTTAAATTGCCCATATTATTGCCTCTAGAGGGGTTCTCAGCACGTGTTCAGTGCTAGGTACCACCAGTGAGCCTCTTGCTCTGCCTGAGGGCTTTTTCCTTTTCTGCTCCTGCTCCACATGAGGAAGTGATTCCTGTTTGCTCTATTTTCACTTCCTGGCAAGTACAACACCCTTGGCTTGGCTCTTCCAAGATGTCATGGAATCATTTAGTTTGGCAAAGACCTATAGCATGTGTCTCCTCTTCTTGCTAGCATTGTTTTTCCACCAGGACAATGCTGGTGTGAGAAGCCCCCCATCCTAGGGGCAGCTCAAAAAACAGATGGTGGGGTTTTGTACCATGATATCAACCTGTGTTTTGTAGTCACAGCATAAAATCCAGGTAATCCCTAAAGAGAGAGGTGACGAGACAACAAAATGAATTTTCATGCACACCTAAGGTAGTACTAAACAGGATATGAGTTCCCCTACGGAAAGAAAAGCAGGAAATATACAGCAAAACCANAAGTGGCTAAAGACAGCCACTGGCTTGTATCATGCATGTCTGGGTAAAACCTTTTCAAACATTAGGTTCTTTGTCCAAGTTTTAGTTTCTGCCTCAATCATCTACGTTATACAAGCTCAGACAAATATTTTTATGCATTTTTCCCAAGGGTTCATAATTTTTCAGAGACCTTGTAAATGTCTTCACTTTATGGTGCCTTTTAAAACCTCTCTCTAAATCTTTTTTTTGTTGTATTATCTCACAGTTTTTTTCATAAATTCATGGAATTTAGCTTTCAGGCTGATAGGCAGTGAAATAGAAATGGGACCAAACTGCACAGCTGTTGACTGCTTTCCTAAGACTTGCCCTACTTTTGCATGCAAAAATTCTAAAGTTTCTTTCCCAGCGACAACTTTTATTAAGGAAGTGACTAGATTCAGAACATTTATTAAAAACATAATTATAACACAGTTGATTTAGTTTTCATTTTCATGTCTCTTCAGTTTTTTTGTTTTTACTTCTCAAATTGATCTTCAGGTTAGATATTTTATTTTAATCTAAATAATCTAAAGGATTATGGTTTTTAGTGGAGTTACATTTTAGTGAGGCAAGTCCTCAAATGCTGTGAACCAGGGTAGATGTGATAGTGAGGAGCTTAAATGTGAGATGTCATTCGCTTTCCCTCCAAAGATAGAACTTAAAGATTACCCAGAATTATTCCTGTTGTAGTTTACTCTTTATTTTTCTATTTGCATAAATAATTTTTTAATAGTCATTAATTTTGTCATTGTAGAACAAGGTTTACAGCAGTGGGTGGGGAGATCAATGAATAAACAAAAGAACAAAATCACCTTGTAGAAAGATGTAACATCTCACAAATATTATTTTTTTTTCTATTCTTTCTTTATTTTTTTAGTTAACATTTTGCTAGCTGCAAAAGAAGTTCAGGCTTGACCATACCAAATTGCCTTTTCAGCTAATCCTTTAAACATTCTGTGGTTTCATAGTACAGATATTAGTATTGAATATTTTAAGCTCAATATAGTTAATTAGCATTTAGCATTTTCAGGGATCTCTAGGAGAAATTTTCTGCCCAAACTGGAGAAAGAGCTCTGAGCTCAGAGGTCCTGTGCTCCTGCAGCAGGGAAGGTGATGACAGTGTAGGTGGTTGTTTATTATTTTATTGCTTTAGACTTGGGGTTTTTTTTTTTGGTTGGAGCTGTGGCTCTTTGTATCACTTTTCGTGGCTGTGCAGATCTAGTCTGCCTTAGGGCAGCAATTTTCTGGGCTTCAGAGAAGTCTTGTGGAAATGAAAAGAGAGGATAAATAAGCACGTTGGTTAGCCAGCCAAGATAAAGAGTAGGTCTGCTCTTGCATAACATCTAGCTCTCTTTATTTATCAAAAACCCCCCAACTATTTCAAGTTGCTTTAAGTTCCCCAGAGGAAGAAAAGGGATTTCTTTGGGGGAGAGGTAAATGCTTCAAGAGGATATTTTCCCTCTTTTTCTTAACATTATCTAGACCATAGTCTCCAGTGAGAATTCTGAGTAAAAAATTGCAAGTGTTTGAAGAGTTCTGTACATCAAATACTTTGATAAAGACATGACAACAGTCATTAGGATTGTTTTTCTTGTCAGAACTTGGGATAAAGTTTTCAAAAGTAGTCAGCCTCCCTGCTCTGTTCTTTTTTGGTGCAAATTAGGATAAAAGCTGGATATCCAGATGTATCTGAATGCTTAAAAAGCCCAGCTGCCCAGCAGCAGGGAAATAGGCTGGGCATGCCGTGGTGTCCATCATCTCCCCAGGTGCCCAGGACAGAAAATAGAATTATTCAAGTGGGGCATTAGGCAGGGTTGCTGTGCCTCTGCCAGGAGGGTGCTCCTTGGAGGACAGGCTGGCTCCCACCACTCCAAACGGCTTCAGGCTCTGAGGCAGCCCCCAAAACCCCCCAGCAGATATTTGTGTGTGTGTTTAGCAATCCTCAGCCAGTTCTGTCTGTCTGTTTCTTCATGTGCGATTTTTAATATGATCAATGGGTTTAATGGCAACCTGCCTCTCTCTACTTGTTGTGAACCTTAATTTGATGTCCCCAGTTTTTATGCTGAAGAGACTCTGCACAGGCAGCCCTGCTCTCTTTGGAATTCCTGGTTTTGCCTCCTATTTTTGTGTGCTTTTGCTGCATCTCCCCTGAGCACCTGTACCCCAGGGTGACAATTCCAAGCCTGCTTAGCTTGGCTGCTTCCAAGCGATTCCAGACCTTGGCTGATCTTTTTTATTTTCTCTCCTTCTTTTTGACCATTTACATTTCTCCTATTGATAGGGAGGTGCAGAAGGATGCAGACTTTTTTCTGAGATTAACAAGGCAATGTTTTCTAGAGGATCTTCCTCCTTCTGCTCAATCTTAGAGGCTCCTGCTACATTTAATGCTGTCAGATACTTATCAGGCTTATGTTGCACCTCCCTGCTAATTACTGAGTACTAATTTATCTACATATTAACTACCAGTCTTCTTGTCTGATTTCAATGGCTTTATAGCCACTTATCAGCAATCAGTTGTATGGATGACTCTTCATTAGGATCTGGATGGAGATATCACTGTAGGACACTTTGTAGTGCTGTATTTCCAAAAATGAAATTGAACCATTTCAAATGGTGTTGGGACTTGGGGGTATGTGTGAAAATCTTCGGAAAAACAGAAAGCCATTTTAAAACCGCAAAGTATTTTTAGTACTTTAGCAGAGTATTTATCACATTTCAGGGGTGGGTAGGGGTATATGGTGTAGTCTTCTCAGCTCCTAAAAACTACTGGTTACAGATCAGTGTAACCCTTTAAATTGTATTTTCATTAACAAAAGAGAAAAATTGGAAGTATTTTTCATGGAATTTGTGAAAGAGCTGTTTATTTTTAAGTTTTTGCAACAGGTATGTTGATTTTGCTTTGGGTCTGTTTTTTTCATCGTGTTCTTCCCTTTTCAGTTTTGCTACTGGAGGAAAAAAGCTCCCTGAAATGAGAAGGGAGCAGGGAAAATGTGACATCGCATAATTTTATTTTTTTTATGAAGAAATTGTGATCTTTTAAAAGCATTCTGCTTTTCAGTGACGTGTTCTCTTCTGTCTTTAATGGAGAACTGAAAAATTATTGCAATCAGCCTTTGAATGTCCAGCCTGATCAGGCCCTGTGATTTGGGGAAGCCTGGGGGACTGAAGGATGTGCCTGAGAGGGAACGCTTGAGCTGTGTCTAATTCCAGCCCCTCTGGAGGGCTCTCCAAGGAGCTGCAGTGTGATTTCTGGCACTCTTTTCACGTGGTTCTCAGCAATTGTTCCTGCTGTTCTTCCTGATAATGCTCACAGGGAGCTTAAGAAGTGATTGAGCAGTGGGGTGTCCTGGGGACCTGCTGTGGGGCAGGTGCTGGATTTTAGCCACTGGCTCTGCCAACAATCAGTCCCTTTCCCTGTCCCTTACTTTGAAATGTCAGGCAGGGCACTGGAGGTTGAGTTGTACAATTTGTGCTTCTAAAATGCACAAATGTGCTCCTTTTAAAATGTGCTTCTTTTCCTCCTTTCCACCTTTATGTTCTTTAAGACTTGGTTTTAAAAGAGTGGTCAGGTTAAGGCAAGATCCTGCACTGAAACCACTCCTTTTGGGGTGTTCAGTTCAAAATTAACTAATTAGGGCCACTGATTCTTCGCAGTGAAAAGCTTTTATAGAAATGTGTTATTTTTGGCTGAACTTTGGATAAAGGTAACCCTGGTCTGGAATAATCAGATTTTGGGAATATCCACAGCAATAAATGTATTTTTATTTATCAGGAAAGCAAAGGGAAGATCTCCTTAGTTTCTTATATCTTCTACTGAACTTGAATAGGTTAATTTTGAAGGGAATTGAAGCTGTGAGAAGCAGAAATTTGATATCATAGAACCATGGAATGGTTTGGGGTGGGAGGAACTTTAAAGATCATCTCCTTCCAACCCTGTGCCATGGACTGGGGCAACTTCCACTATCCCAGGGTCCTCCAAGGCCCGTCCAACCTGACCTTGAATGCTTCCAGAGATGGGACAGAACATATTTAAGAGTATTTCCATAAAAGTTTTCATCAGAAATCAGAGGAAGAAACAGAATTTTGGAGCAGCCTTGCTGCCAGGCAGCTTCTAGTTCAGGATACATTTTTTTTTTTAACATTTAACCTTTTTTTTTTTTTTTTTTTTTTTTTTT
>WAAG01093612.1:0-41020 GCA_013390105.1 Tichodroma muraria
AGCATCAAGATGCATATTCCACCCATATGGCTGAGATCTCCTGAGCCTGGGAATGGCAAACAGCAGACCCGTGTTTGTGTTCAGCTCATCTGAATGATCGCATGACAAAGGAAAACCACATCTACGTGGCTGGGTATGGCTGAGAAATCAAGGACTTTCACTTTTCAAGTGAAAAGTAAGTAAAAGAAGTAAGTTCTCACTTCTTTTTTTTTTTTTTTTTTATAAAAAATAGATGTAGTTTTTTTAATCCTTNNTAAAGAATAGATGTAGTTTTTTCCATCCTTCCATCATGTTTAAATAGATGGATATCAGTCCAGCCTAGGAAAGAGCATGCACTGCCTTTTGTGGCTGGATCAAAGTGAAGCTGAAAGGATGAAATAACACCTGAAATAATACCATGAAGGGTATTAGAAAAACAGGACAAAGAAAACAAACGGTAGCTCTGAGAGTCCTGGGTTTGGGGCTAGAAGAGAAGAGAGAGAGGGAGACTTTCTACAAATCATTTCAGGCACTATCAATTTGAACTCCTCAATACCACAAACACAGTGCTTCCAGTACATCCACAAGGATGTTGTTTGGCTGTCCAGCATCAAAATCTTCCAAACAACTCACTGAATTTACAGTTGCTGGGGCAAATAAGTTTATCCTGTAACAGAAGTTGGTGTCTGACCAAACGACACTGAAAAATGTCAAAGTTCTACTAGTCTAAGGAATCTGGAAAGCTAGAATAAGACATTACTTAAAATAATAGAAGAAATGAAAATGCAAGAAGATGGCCTAGGGGCAACCACAATGAGATTTGGGTAATCAAGACACAACTGGCAAGATTTGGGCAATCAAGACAATACTCAAGACGGTACAACTGTGTTCCAAATAGAAAATAGGGATAAAAATTCTTCTTTGTCTATTCTTAGTTAAAAATAATAGAACTGTAATGAGGACTTGGACAGTGTCTTCTGAAGTCATTATGTAACATTTCACTCCCCATCCCAAGGTAGCTGCTAGAGTTGCCATATATTCACCACAGACAGTTATAATCCAAGACATCCCAGGCTGCTAAGCCTTATCTTTTCATGGAAGAGTGCAGAAGATGATTAGCTGAAAGGCACCACTGCTAATCCTGCCTTACTTCTACCCCAAGATCATCACAGGGATAAGTGTTACTGCTACCAAGAACAACCTTGGCTTGAAATCCTCGTGAGAAAATTACAAGTGAAATAAGAACTGTGCAGGTATTGAAATAAACAGAAACAGTTTTTAACATGAAATCTTCTATACTTTAAAAGGAAAAAACTTTTGAAGACTTTTGAGACCTGCAATACTATTTCCTTGGGATAATGTAGATATAATGGTTTTCCCCTTTAACTGAGAGTTGTCAATGATTAAATCTTAGGGAGATCAAAAGAGACTTTGAATTTAACCTAAGAATTTTTTTCCCCACTTGGAAATGTTTTATAAATCTTCTTTTAAACATGAATCTCTGAGAAGGTGAACAAGGTAAAAACAGTCATCTGCACAGGCTTTAAGTAAACCAGAAGCATACAGAAGCTAATGAAACATTAAGTGAAAATGTACCAATCTCTGGCTACTTAATTCCCCATATCTTGGTCCCTGGAAGCAAAATGTAAAGGTAACAGGACTAAATCAACAGTTTTGAGATGCTGACACAGAGGCAGCATTTCATGCAGATTGGTTCATCTACATGACCTGTTCAGTCATGAAGATCTAATCTCAACATCTTCTGACCTGTCTCCATAGTTCATTATTTCCTAATCACTTATGGCCCTTATAGAAGAATGCTCTGAGCTTCTTGGACCGGAACAAATCTATAAATCAAAGACAATAGCTTCTTGGCTTTCTTTAGCAGCCTGTCTTTTCTTTATAATCTCGTCTGTCTGTTGAATTTAAATGCACTTTGTGTGTATGTAAATACACTGCTAGCAAAAATTAAGAAACAAGAGAAAATATTTCCAGTACAGAATAAATTGTCCATTGACTTTCTGAGCTGGTGTGAGACATTAACCTGCACCCACTCAGGCAACTGAGGATACCTACTGCAATCTGTTATCTTGCTGTTTTCCAGCAGAGTTTCTCACTGTTCCTTTATAGAAATATAGCTTCTCTCCCACGGGTAGGCAGTAGGGAAAAGGAAGACTCAAAAAACAACAAACTGATTATTTTGATGGCTATCTGTAGTTTGTGTTAAAAACTTTGCAATGCAAATTAAGAGCATGTGCTTATTAACCATCAATCTTTGTGTCAACTTCTGAAAGGAGGTAACAATCAAATTTGATATTTGTTTATTTTCTAGATTCCAAAGAGGCCTTTTTCATCCTAATATTCTTCAGTAAGATCATCCTTATTGGGCAACAACAGTGACTTACAAATAAATTTCTGCTCTTTAAAGGAGATTACAGAGTGACATTTGTTGTAGTTATATCTCCCAGATCAGTAGAGAGAAATGCATTCAGGCTCCTTAAAATGGAGCACTTCCCAGGGTGTAATGGATATAACAAGGACTGAAACAACACCCAGGCAAAGAGGATGAGAGGAGCTATCTCAAGCTAAGAAGATGAGAAGGACTTTCCTCTTCACTTCAGCTAGACAAATGAGGACTATATTCTTCCACTTTCAATAACAAACTTGCAAGACTTATCAATAAAAGCAGCAGGAGGTAAAGCAGTGCACAATGATGGGAAGATTTAATCTGCACTCTTCTCACCTGCGGCTGGTGGGAGGTGTCTTTTTTACATATCATGGCAAGAAGAAAGTTTCATTTTGATATAAATAAGACAGAACCTGACTGGTGAAGTCACTCAGGAGCTATTTCATTATTTCCCATGTGCAGTACTGGCCAGAAGGGAAGACAGTGAGCAGAGCAGGGAAGCAGAATAGGCAGAAAAGGATTGAAAAAGCATTTGCAAAGAAGGGAGATATAAAAGAGTTGTGCAAAACTTGTCCTGCTCTACTTTCTTGGACATTATTTCCAAATTTGGCCAGGTGAATGATTAAGAAAACTTCCCAAAGCACAAAGTAGCACAGACCTCATGCAGCAGAAAATTCCACAGCATCTGCACACACAGTCTAACTAACAATAACAGCTCTCGTGAGGCTGGTAAATCACTCTCTTATAAAGAAACACTTGCAAATTGGCATTTGGCTTCACCACAGACTGGTTTTGAGCCTGGGTGCCTTATCCTAAAAACATGCCTGAACAGAAACTAAGGCTCCTCTCCTGATTCAGAAGGAGCTGATTTGATATGTCTAAGACAAAACGTCTATCTGGGATTAAATTTATCAACTAAAAGCACTGGAAAGCAACAGGAATCCACAAGGAAAAATAAAGATTGCACAGTTCTGGAATATAGATAAATATAAGACATATACTGTAAATGGATTTAAATTCCTGAGGTAACACAAAATGTGCTATACCTCACCTCTGGGTTCTCCTTACCCAAACAACTTATTGGGATTTATTTATTTAAATGTCTAACATTTGATAACATTCAGAAATAATAAATCTCTCAATGCACAGCCAAAGTTGGCTGTGTTATTTAGGAGCTGGACAACCAAGGGATAAAACACAAGTTGCTTCTTTAAGATCAGTGTCATCTGAAAAAATTTAGATAATTAATAGACAAACTTAGTCTTCCTTTTAAGTTCTTCTTCACTGTAAGCAAAACTGACAATGAAATTAGGCCTATTTGAAGAAATACCAAAATAATAACTACAAATAGTGTTCAGCAGCAAGTTGCTGCCCCAGTGTGAGCCTGAACACTTGTGTGGTGTGAGTTAATTTGAAGCTTCTGAAGAAGCTGCAAGAATCCACTGCTCAGGGTGAGATGCAGCTCAAGTACTTTCTAGTTTTGGGACCCCTCTGGACAAAAAATCCACCATAGAAGATGTGCCATGTCTCTGTAATATGTCTCACTGTCAACTGGTTACCATAAAATAAGACTCCAGAGCAAGTGAGGAGTTAGGTAAAGACAGTCTGCTTAATAGGGGGGTGATGGTAAAAGTACAGCTTATCACCTCCAGTGCTGGGTTATTTGGAAAATTCTGTCCTCCCTAAGACCAGGAGGTAGAACAGACATATCCTGAAATACATCAAACCCTATATCATCCATCATATCCTCTGACTATCTATATGACAGTGATCCTATTTTCCATCTTACCTTTTGTTGTATTTTTCTATGGGAAGTCAATAAAGAAGCTTTTCTTTCTTTGCTTGTCAGTCACACTTCTAGAACAGTTAAAAAACTCAACCCTTTCCCAGGAGACTATTTCATAGAATATAACATCATACATAGACTATCCCAGGTGCAAAATCAAAGACTCTCATGTCCAAATTCTAAAGAGTATATAAGAAAAATAAGAAGAGTAACTTCCTTTACATGCTTTTCTGCATCTTTTTCTTGCTTTAAAGACAATTTTCAGGCTTCCTTGGGGAAAAAACATTTTCCTTGTCTGGATGTAAAAAGCACAAACTGTCCTGGACTGGCCCTGTTGCCCAAAGCTCACAGCAGATTGCCAACCTGAGTACGTGCCAGAGGGACACCACGTTAAGCGCAGTCTGAATCAGGCAAGAGAGAAGGATTTCGATGAGTTAAACAAAAGTATTAGGAAGGAAGAGATCGCTTTTTACACTGTTCCCAAATGGCTTTTCCAAGCTGTATCTCCACAGAGGGATCAAGCTATAATCCAGGGGCCAGAAGTGGCATCCATCTATTCCCTGTCCATCCCAACCCCCAAAGCAGATCCTGTTGTTGGACGCTGCCACCTGTTCAGTGTGTCTGTCTGTGCCAGGGCAAGAGCAAAAAAGCAAGGTTATTAAAAAAGCAGTTTGGCTAAATAAGGGAGCTCATTATGTGTGCTATTTTTGTTCCTCAGATGCCTGACTTCCTCTCTTTCCCTTGAGGTTTCCAGAGAAATCTGACAATCAGGGCTGAGGTTTACTGTCAGCTTCCATTAGGCAAATCAGCTGGGCTGAGGATGGGGGAAGGACAAGGGGAAAATTGCCCTAAAAGTGAGCTGATTCAGCACCAATCATGTCTTCCTGCACATACCCACTACCAGAGAGTGCTGGGCTCGAGGTGCTGTCCCAAAACAGAGCCCTTTCAGAGGCTCTGCTGTGAAATGCTGTCGCTGAGCACCATCCTCTGTCAGAGCCACGGTGATGGGCACAGCACACAGCTCTCACTGTCCTGACAGAGCAAATGACCTTCAGCGTGTTCACCTGCCACAGAACTCATTTCCATGTTGTAACTGATGTCTAAAAGTGGTCTTCATTACTTGAACTAAAGACACGTGAGCCTGCAAAACAGATGATTTGCCTGTGAATATGAATAGACTCTCTGGATGTGGAGCATTGGATTTGACATTTCAAAATATTTGCATTAAAAAAAAATAATAAAAATTGTCTTATTTTTCAATTTTCCTTTAAAATATAATGATTTTTCTTCAGTGATTTTATATGCATCCCATCAGCTGATAGAGAATCATAGAATGGGTTGGAAGGGACCTTAAAGATCACCTAGTTCCAACCCCCAGTTGAGGGGCTTTCCTTATATATGGAGTAGGAGCATAAACTCTCCTTCACAGAACAGAGGGCCAGTTTTAAGCAGAAAAGGTTTCTGTCTCTTATATTTTTAACCACTGTGCTCAAAAAACAGGCCATTATTTCAAGGAGAGGCCAGTCCCCACTGCACTGTATTCATCCTGGTTGCACTTCATACATCTTCCAGGATCAGTCACTACACACAGTTACAGAACAAGGAAGAAAAATTAGAGTCACCTGCTATAGAAAACATAGCTCTTACCTCTGGTAGAAATAGTGGGGTTTCCCTGCAGCTCTCAGCTTGTTTCAAAACTGCAGCCATTAGGGTAGGAAGGCAGCTCGTACATTATGGTTTCCACAGATATATCACTAAGAAAAAATATTTATTTCTCCAGCTGTGAGATGTCTATGAACTGTAATCATGCATGTCTTCTTCGTCATAAAGCAGTTGTTAGGTGTCATCAAATCAAATTCACAGTAAACAGGGAATTAAATTAAATTCTGTATCCCCTCACAATCACAGAGTAATTTAAATAAGCCCCTGACCTACAGAAAACATCACCAGTATAGCCACAAACATAAAATTATATTTAGGAGCTTCCATGGCACCTGTGGCTTAAACAATCTACATGTTATAAATTCCAATTACCTTGGCAGTACTGCACCTCCTTTTGGGGTGTTACTTCTAGGGTAACAGTACATCCCTCCCAGAAATGGAGGGACCTGCCCAAGGTTTTAAATTAACTGGTGGAAATCGGATCCAAATTTCTTGCTGCCACCCTTGTCTGGCCATTTTTTCCTCTCCTCCACACACCTCAGGAGACACCAGCAAACCTCTCTCTGAGAAAGTCCTGCTTGTTGCTGAAGGCTTCAAGAGGATTTAAGTTTCCAGAGTCAGGAGCGTTCTTCCCCTCTGATGTACTGAAGGCACTTGTTACCCATTTCCTTTCCAGACACCAAAGTAATGCCAGCCATGAAGAGGTACTGGGGAGAAGCTGGCATTAAGGAGGACAAGGGGACACATGTCCTCTGCAGGTGGTAACAGCCCCAGACATCTCTGCAGTCTCCCAGACAAGCTCCAGGGCAAGAATGCTGCAGGGGAAGGAACTCCTTACAGAGAATCCAGTTTCCTCTCAGCCAGACACCTCTGCACTCCAAAGCCTCTGGGCTCATCCCCATTCCTGCCCTCAAGTCCTCCTCAGTGCCTCTTCTCTCCAAGTCACTGATGCCAGCTCCCCATGTGAGTGACAGCTGACTGCACAGCCCAAGCCAAGGCACTTCAGAGCTCCCTGCTAAAAACTTCACACGTGCTGTTCCCAGTTTCAAGACTGAGCAGGAGGGACTCAGTAATTGTCTGGAGCTGGATCTCTGCAGGGAAAACCCAAAGTTTGAAGGATCTCTACAGGGAAGACCTAATGTCTGTGTTTTGCCTCTCAATAGGAACTTCCTCCCTGCAAAACCCACTGTATGTACTAGTTTCATACTCATGTTTAATCAACTAAAACAAAAAAAATCAACAAACCTTTGATAGGGTAGTTCATCAGGATCTTGTGTTTAAGGATTTCTAAATTAATATTTTAAAGCTTAGAATAAAAGCTTTTCAATATATTTAAGTGCTTTGAGCTCTGAAGTCCCAAACCAAAGCATTTCAATGGAAAATAAGTAATTGTAAAATTTAGGTTCTTCCTGTTAAGGAACCCAGAATTTCAGTGTTCTACGCCTGGATTTTTCTTCTTTTCAGGAAAAGCACTTCTTCATTTCATGAGTTTGGAAACTGCTGCACAAAACATCCAAGAAATGAAAAATTGCAGCACATTTTTTTTTTCTTTAGCATAGCAATGGAAAGCCAGCCTTGCCTCCATCATCATCTATTTTTGATAGGGTTTCCATATCCTGCAAGTTAATCCCAAGGAACAGTCACATCTGCCCAAGTGAGCAGGTCAGGGAGGGAGGAGGCTCACAAGGCCCACGGGGCAGGGCTGCCCCACCATGGATGTGAGGGGCTCTGACAGCCCCAGGAAGAACAGAAAAGGCTTTTCCCAGATGCTCCCATGCCACAGAAGAGAAAATTAATTTCTCCCATATGAGAGGACACTGCTGCTGCACGCCTGTCAAGAGTCCATTTCAGAGCTGAAGCTTACAGGATAAACCATTCAACCCACAAGGAATTGTCAAAAAACACAGCTAAATAGCAAACACATGTAAGTCCCAGGCATTTCCCTGAGCCCCACTTGTTCTTTTTTTAGCCTCAGGAGAAAAGCACATTCTTCTGCATAATTTATTTCTTCAGCAGAATTATGCAAAAAACTTCAACTAAATTGCTTTTCCTGATTAAAACCAGAGCCTTTTATATTCTCCCCTCCCCCTCACTTCTGGATTATTTGCTTTTTTTTTTTTTTTTTTTTTTTTTTTTTATCGTAGAGCTTCTTCTTCCTAAATGTAGCTCTTTTAATTTTGCCTGAAAGAAAACAAAGCTCCACCTGATCCTACCTTTCCCAGCACACTCCCAGGTGTGGCAGGACACCATCCCCCAGTGCTCTGAATTTGGGCCATGGCAGCCCATGGGCTGACTGTACGGGTGGGGGCAGAGGGGTCACTCCTGGGAGTGGACTTGCTGAGGGGAAGGGAGTTTGTTGATGAAAAGGGGAGGGTATTTTATCTCAGTGAAAGAGCTTTTGCAAGGTGTCCTGCTCTTGGGGTGGCTGTCAGAGGCACCTGCATGACAGAGCTGGGTTCAGCTGCTCACAGATACAGGGCCTGGGATCAGTGTAAGAGTGACCTGCGTTTGGATCAAGTAATTTGCTGCTTTTCATGGGTTTTGCCCGGGAGCATGAGAGATTACTTTTAGCATATCTGGAAAAGGGGCTGAGGATCAGTGGTTTGTGGGGGAGCAGCTTCACCTCCCTGTGAACTCGATTTCCTCCTGCACTGGAGATGTAGTGCTGCTATTTGCACTTAGCTCTGGAGGAACGTATTGTCTCAGCTCTCCAAAAACCTTCCTGTAGAGACCAGGTGCAGTCCAGAGGCTGGTTATAAACCTTTGCATGCCCTGTGCCATGCTCTTAGAAGAAATAAAAAATTGATGGATTTTCACTTTCATTTAATGTCTTTGCCTGGTACAAGGAGCTGATGTGATGGGTCAGTGATGAGCCATGCTTTATGGTGGCTGCCTGCTTGTAAGGAATTTGGGCTATGGCAGTTAAATACAGGTGCATTCAGGATTATTCAACAGGCTTTATTTATAGCATGACAACACTGTAGTTCTCTGGTTGTTTGTGCTTCTTCCCAGGTAGGGTGTCCAGCAGCACCAGTGGAAATGAAAATGCAGCTGATGAAGCTCTGTGGGGACCTCCACGTTTCCATTACAGAGGTATGGCCTTCTCCCTCCTTATCCTGGTCTTTATTAGTCAATAGTGCAAAAAGTAAAACCAGGATCTGGCTCACACGCACAGATGAAGGCACTCAGAATTCATGGAATGGGGAACAGGTGGGTGCTGTTACTTAGCCATTAAATCCTACTTGTCAGCTGCTGTAGGTTTGGGAGGTTTTTTTTTTTAGTGAAAAAAGATTCCTTACTGGTCTTCCCTGCAGTTCTGTCCAAGCCCATTCTTCCCTTTATCCAGGGAAAGCAGCCTGTGTAGCTGTGGGGCCTGTGTTGTTCACCGGTTCAATCCAGACTTGGGAAGTGTCTCTCATTTTGGGATTATGGAGTTTCAGTACACCACAAAATGGCTGAAAAGCGCTCTAGGAGCATCGTGGGGCCCTCTCCAGAAGTGCTGGTGCATGGAAAGCTGTTCAGTAAATTCAGACAAGCAGCAAGCCTTCAACAACCCTTGCTTAAAACCAGAAATGCACACTGCAGCCACTCCGCACACAGCTGGCAAAAAGTCTGGGGGAAAAGGCGGGTTTTGAAGCATGTACTGAAAACTTGTGTTCTGGTAAAAAGGGAAATGTCCTACTGCCAGGACCCAGCCCTGGGATACACATGCACAGGAGTCACTTATTCCTACACAGCTCACGGGCCAGTGCAGGAGCAGAGCTGACCTCTCGTGACCCCCTCAGCTCTACCCCTCTAGCTGACTTGAGCTTGTGGGTGCTCCTGGCACTGACTGAGACTGAGTCCCTGGATAAATCTGCCAGGAGCCAGAATCCATGAGGAAGAGCTGGGTCTTACCATTGGAACTGTGTTATTGCCACCTGCATACAGCAAGCCACAAGTTCACAGGTTTGTCTGTTCAGGTTGTGTTCATTTTATCAGTGCTGGCTGAACTTTGTATCATTCTACTTTTTGTCCATGTCTCCACTAACAGGATACATCAGCTCTTAGAAGCCTGACACTGCAGCAGCTCTTGACACATCTGATGTGTCAGGAACACACCTCTCTTTCCGACTCACAGATTGGTAGTGCACTGGTGGTGTCTTTCTTAAATCCATCAATCATTGATCCTCAGCTTAAAACTTCAAATGAACTATTTTCTCTAATTTGACCTGTTTTATGCTCACTATTAGCTTTGTTGTGGGTTGTTGGAAGATCCTGTTAGGAAGGAAATTTCCAAGAGAAAAGTAGGGGAAAAGTATATTAATGAGGCAATCTTTGACTGATATTTTGAATTAATTGTAAAAGGAGTTAGAATTCCTGTATGTCTCTAAGTAAGTAACTTTTTTTTTTATTCCTAATATACAATGGCTTCCCAAGAGTAACTAAACCAGTAACTACAGATAAATACTATTTAGTGCTTTTATTTGCAAATAAGGTCTGCACTATTTAGGACAGCTTTATTTCTGATGATATGTCTGCAAGGGAACCAGGATCTAGAATGAACTCCTGTGTTATTCCCTTGAGAAGTAGTTTTTGTTCCCCCCTTTAGACTTGGCATAGCATTACTGCAGGTAATAGCCTTTTGAGAGCAGTGATTAAATGCACAGGCTGAACAAGGCTGTACATATTGTGCATTACATTCCAGCTGATTGCATTAAATATTCCAGATTCACAGGTTCCTCTCAGTAGATGCAATGCTCTGCTGAGCAGAATATCATCAATATTTAAACGTTCTTTCAAACCAAGCTGTAACAGCCCCATTTGATACCTAGCAATGGTAATGATGTCTCAGACATCACCCTTCACCAATATCTTCTGTAGCTACAATCCCATGCTCTCTCCTTTCTTGAGCCCACCTCACTCAGGAATCTGATGTTACAGCCCTCACTCTGAGCCCAGGATCCTGCTGTCCTGCCAACAGAAGGCAGATGACCCTTTGAAGTGATATCAAGAAACTGCATATCCACTTGGCCTCTTAGGGCCCCTTAGAGAAGCCTCAGGGCTTTTCTGGTTTCATCACAACACCCTCCTGGGCCAGGTGACTCCTGGAGGCCTTCTCCTTCCTGGGGAGGAGATGTGGACCTTTGGGTCTCATCCTTCCAAGTCTACACTGGCTGATGGGGGATAAGCATCCTGGACGCATTTTTCCAAGCGTTTCCCAGAATATTTTCAAAGGAGGGGCTGCACCACCTGTACTAAGTGGTAAATTCAGCTGGAGCCCCTGGTCATCCCTTTCTGTGCCCTGAGCCAAGGAAGTGTGCATGGAGCAGTAATATGGAGTGCTCCAGCTGCATAGCCTAAATGGAGACAGGGAAGGAAGGATGCCTCTCCTCAAATACTGGTAACTAAACCTAGAGCAATAATAAAACATGATATGCTACATTAGATCTTTCATTTAAAATAAAATCCTGTGACACAGCGATATCATTATCGTTTTTATCTCGTCACAAGTAACTAACTCATTTGAGGGTAAATATAATTGATCAAAATGGATGCTTCTTAGCAAAAGAGTCTGTATAAATAAAAACAGTGGAGATTAAAGGGCTAACAACAATGGTCTTTGCTGCTGAGTCTCCAGCAGCACCCTGTGTGCATCTCCAGCAATACGTTTACAAGGAAGATTTAGGAACTAAATCTATGATATTACTTCTCCCCTGTCAATAATCCGGTAGCCTGAGGCACACATGCCAATGAAAAAGAAGGCTGGAGTTCAGAGATGTGGGACACGAGAAAGTAGCAGGGATAATTTTCACCTGATATCACATCGTCAGAAACTGCTACACAAAATTATTGTGAATTATGGGGGCCTGCTGTGCATTTGATTTCCCACAGCTGCTACCACAGCAGTCACTTGCCTGAAAATTAAGTGCATGTTTCATCTGCTCGCAGAAAGGGAAGAGGGGGAAAAGGTAAAGAAAGGAAAAATTTATGATGGAAAACACACTGAAATCTCCTGTGCCGTGGCGTGCAGCCACAGCCGGTCCCTGGCTGGATCCGGGTCCAGCAGCAGCGGCACGGGGCCGTGTCAATCAGAGCCAGGGCTGTGCCCAGCGACTGCAGTACGTTCATTCCATTCGCGTTCCCCGCAACTCGCTGCTGTGTCCAGCACGGGACACTACGCAAAGCAGATCATTCGCCCTCTCTCCAAAGCCGCAGCGCTGACAGCGCCCGCGACTGCCGGGAGCTGCGCGGGAGCGCCGTGCGAGCCCCGCATCTGTCGGGACGGAGGGGGAGCAGGGAGGGGTGATTCTTTCATTCCCCCACGGGAAACTCGGAGCTCCTTCCGAGCAGCTCCTGAGCAATGCCGGCGTTTGGTTTGAACGGGCCGCCCTCGTGGCGCGGCACAGCTGGCAGGGCAGAGCCCTGGCCGGGGCAGAGGCTCCGATGCACTTCCCTCCTCCGCCACGGCATTCTTCACCGACTAATGTTGACCAGAAAAGCCACGTGGTTATTTGCAGGCAGATTTTACTAGCATGGAAACAAAGATACTTCAATCAGGGTTTTGTGTTCCAAGCTCGCCAAGTGCTTCTCTGAGTGCTAATTAAATTCCACAACCTCCTCAAACAGCAGGTCAATCCAATCTGACATTGCTGGAGCTTTGTTTCCTATGGAAGTGCTGCAAGGGTGCCTGTACTGGCTGGGTCAGTGTGTGTGTCCTCCCCCGAGCACGGGCTGGAACACTGGCCCAGTTAAAGATGACGTGACAGAGGCAGAATTCCCAGAGAAAATTAATCTCTGGAATCCTGTTTGTGGCCTGACCAACATCGTGTAAAGGTGCTGAAGGGAGAGCCTTTTGTGTGAGTTCATGGGGCAGTGCAGGCAGAAAAGGCCTCATCTGTGGAAAAGCTCCAGCCAAAGCTTATACTTTCTCTGACACTGAATTTAGAGAGAGAGAGAGAGATATCCAAAAAAGGCTGGACTTGGGACATCCTGACTCACAAAAAAAATCATTTCTGGACCAGTGGAATGTGGACTAGGTTAGTAGATGGCCTTCCACCAGCTCATGCCAACCATGCCCAGATCCCAGATCCAGGATCTCAGTGCAGAAGCCCCGACATTTCCTTGGGCGGAGTGATGCCTTGAACCTCATCTCCTGAGATGCTCACAGATACAATGACTACTTTGATTCTTGCACTACTCTCAGCAACACAGGATCAACCCCAGGGAAAAACAGGAGCAATAAAATAAAAGTTTTCACTGGGCCTCTTTCTGTGTCTGGACATCTTCTAGAAAGATGATTTTGTCCCTAGACCTTGAATTTTTAGCCCTTTCTTTTCAGAAAGAAGATTGGTATGGGTCCTTAGAGTAAAAACTAATAAAATTGTTTCTATCAAAGAGGAGTTTTTATAAGATGGAATGAATATGGATCCAGAGAAAAAGGAAAGAAAAGTCACTCTGATTCCTGAAGCAATTTCATCCACACAGGTGGCCTTCTTCAGATCTTCCCAGGACTACTTCTGGGGTTTTGAGGGTCTTTATCTTCACACAGGAGGCCTGAGAGGACAGGGTTCATCTGAGATAAGACAGGAGGCTTAACAGCTGTCACCTTACGTCCATTAGCACTTGTTTTGCAAAGAGCCAAGTTCGCCTTCATTATGAAGATGAGGCAAAGAAAAAATGACTGGAACTCATTTTAATGGTAAATTTACTTTGGTATCAAGCTGATACTTAAACCAGATATGAAGTTATTCTGTAGGAGTCCACTGAATATCAATTGAATTCTTATATAATGAGGAAAAGGATTGAAATTTGGGGTTAATTGGGAGTATTACGAACAGTTAGAGAAAAATGGAAAAACTGAAAAGTGCAAACATACAGTAAGTAGTGCTTCTTCAATACGGCGTGCACTCAAGTGTAACTTTTTTGCCTGTCTGAAAGAAAAAAAACTAATTTGAGAGGCAGTGGTGAGCATTTCTCACCACTGGGTGATCTGGATTGTGACTGGGGGAGAGATGGAGTGTGATGAGAAAAGGAACGGAATGGGGTTTGCTTTAATTCAAAGCATCTTGAGCTGTTAAAATTTTAGCCATGCCTAGAAAACAATAATGGAAAGAAACAGTCCTTGGTGATAAATGTATCTTTTCTTTAGAAATTTTTGTTCCAGTAAGCCAGTCTCTGACACTCTTATGTCCGACCCCTAATATAATAAAAATAAACAGAGCTTTAAGGGGTTTGCCTCTTGCTCTGCTCTCTGTAACCTGCTGGATAACTTCCTGTCCCCAGAAGAGGCTGTCACTGCTCATTTGTGCATAGATGGGGATCTCTGGGCAGATGTTGTGGTTTCAGTCTGGTCCAAGGCCTTCCATCAGCTGGAACCCTCCAGTGGGAACAGCCAAATCCATCCCAGCATTTCCTGGGACACAGCAAAGCAAACACAGCAGCACCACTGCGCACAGGATCATTAGCAGAGGAGAAGGGGGGCTGCATTTCTCTAACTTCCAAGACAGTAATGCCAACAATAGAGGAAAAGGGATTATCTTTTTTCTTGCAAGGTTGGGAGTCCTGCTTCAGGTTTCATGCCATGCAGACAGCAATAATAACCTGCTCTGAAAGCAGCTCACCGCACAATGGCAAATTGCTCATGGGCAGTGATGGCAAAATTTAATCCCTGCTCTTAGAATGCATCCCACATAGCCACTCAAGACAACATAATAGCACTTTTGAAGCTCTCTGCTACAAACATCACTTTGAAAAGGATACAGCTGTGGAGGGGAGTCTCCACACGCCTCATTTTTGGCTGGCTACCAAGTCATCAGAGCTCAGACACACTGTGCTCCCTCACACAGCTCTGCCAGCTACTGCAAAGTCACGCTCGGGGAAGGCGGAAGAAATGGATGGAGCTGTGTGAGCAGGAAAAGCAAGGATAAAATTCAGTTGCTGGCCAGATGATCAGGTTAGGAATTTATTTTCTAAAGAACTGGAATGAGAGAAAATCAGTAGACAGCTCCAGTCTGGGATTTAATTTACAATCCCTAAGGCTCTGTATGGACTCATTTAGGATTCTAAAGCTGCAGATGTGCCAAACGTCAGCCATTCCTTCACTGAATGACCATGCGTGCAGGAGGTCAGACAAGACCACAGACAGCACCAGCAATTCTCCCTCCATCTTCTTTCCATTGCTCCTTGAGCTGTCAGTCACACTGTTTCCAGCTGCCAAAAAAATCAGTGAAGTGGCCATAGGAGGCCAAAGCCCACGCAGTTTGCTCTCACCACTGCTCTGGCTCTGCACAGCACCAGAGGTGCCCCGTGTCCTGCTGAGCAGTCAGAGCTGTGAGGACACTGCTCTCTGCCGAAGAGGAGCCAGCCTGGCGAGCGGCCTTGGGCACTGGGACCACCATGGGCTACGCTCTGCTCACACACTGCTGCGCTGCCAGGGGATGCCGCTGCTCCTGGAGAGCAGCCTGGGCCCCTCCACTGTTGCTCCTGCCCTCGAGCCCTGCTGGAAGCACTGTCCCAGCCAGCCTGACTCCAGCAGGGCTACTGGAAGCACTAGCACCTGCGCTGCTGGCACAGATGTGCCTGTGAGAGGGACAGGGCTGCTGCTCTCCACTGGGGAGGTGGCATGAGCAGCTGAGAGCAGTGCAGGACACAGCTCACACAGCCAGGCTCAGAAGAGGCACTTCCACTCTGGGAGCACAGCTGTGCTGGAGGGCTGCAGTAGGCAAGGGAGGAAGAGCTCAGGTTCTTACAATAAGCTGTGGACCAGAAGGAGCAAGAATCCCCTCCAGAGCTGACCAAGGCAGCCTGTGCTTTGAATCTCTACCAACCCGCTGTCAGCTGTTTCTGAAAGCACCAAGAAATATCAGCCAGAATTAGTTTATGCATAACAAATCCAAGAAAACTATAAGCTTCTTATGGATCACTCTAAGAAAGATAACATTGCTGTGTGTATCCTGTGATACCACTTGGGCCTCTGCATCTAAAGAATTGTAGGAGGAATTTCCTTAGAATGGTCTGGTTCTCACCACAAACCTTTGGGGTGTGTTCTCCCTTCCTGGCACAAATAAAGATACAGGATTTTGAGTGAATTGCCTAATAATTCTGTCACGAGCTGCTCTCCTTCCTCCCCACCTCACCGTATTACTGATGGGAGCAAGTGCGTTGTTATCAATCAAGGCTACAGTGTGATCTCTGCAACTAAAATCCATTTCAGATTGGAGGATAAAATGTGATTATATTTACACTTCCTTGACACAATTCAGGCAGCAAAATAACAGCCTTCTACAGACATTTTTCTGCTTCATATTTAGATTTGTCAGTATTGTGGAGCAGTGTAAGAAGGGAGGGAATTATTATAGCAGTGGGATTCAGTGATATGTTTTAGTTGCCTCAAAAATGAAGATGTTCAGATTATTGTGTTGTCTTCCCATCTTTTTCATCTCCAGGTTCCTTGAATACTGTCCAGAGCATGCTCCAGATTGATGAAATTGCATTTCAATCAATACAGTTCTATGTAAATTTATTTTTGGATTTTGCATATCCCATAAATTATTTCTACTTATAACCTTAATTGTTCTGTATTCATCACAGGAGATGGAATTTTGAACTCATGCAGCTGTTTACAAATTAAGTTTACAATTAATGAAGAAAGTAGGAGACTAGGCACTTCATATTTCCCAAACTGCATTTGAAAAGGATATATTCAGGCTTTATGCAGTCAAACTATGTGTGGACCTTTTGATATTAAAGGGGTCAGCTCCAAAAAATCCCAGAAATGCAAAAACTGGTTTGACCCACATAGCCTGGGTCAACCTAAGGTTGAGCTTGATGTGCTGGTTGGAACAAAACATTATTCCTCATAACAAAAGTCTCATTTCCAGTAGATGACCATATGTTCTCTTCTCCTTCCAGCACCAGCAATGATATTGAGCCCATCCACCCTACCCAGAGCACAGGGAAGCCTCCCTTCACATGAGTGACTGGCACTGTGTGACCTAGGCACCATCAGAAAACCCCCCCAGTTTGCTCTGCAGTGAAAACAATTCTATTCTCAGAATTTTACATGTTTTTAGGAATTGTATTACAATTTTGAATGTATTTCCTGGATCCCTACAAAGTATTTCATGGAAGGGCCATCCTCTGTCATCTCTCCAGATTCACAGAGACAGTTTTTGAATCAGTAGCCAACCTGAGAATGGTTCAGTATTCTCCTCACAGCCACATGCTCTGTAGCAGGAGAGCTGTGAAATGGTGAGTTAACCAAAAGCATCAATAGCAATTTTTAAGGAACAATCATGTAGAATTACTGTTCAAACTTGATAATATGCCATAATACACAGAGCTCATCTGCAGGATAGCACACTGAAACTGAAAAGAATGAAAGCTCTTTCTCTTTTTTTACAACTGGAATTCAAGACCTCTTCATTGGCCAATTTTCTAATACCTGCAATTTTTATTTTCTTTTATTCAGTGCCTCATTCTTCCTCATTCTCAACAGACTGCCTTAGGCAAAACTGTGCTTCTGTCCATTTCAGTTTTTCTCTCTTTTACCTGCACCACCTAAACAGTAAATTGGAAATTACAGAGTGCAATTAGGAAGGAACATAGCCTTGCCCTGCCATTTACTACAGGCACAGAAAACTAAGGAGAAAACATAGATAAAGCCCATAGTTGAATTCCAGTGCAGTCACTCCTCATGGGCCCAGATGACCGAGGCCCTCCCTAAAGGCTTCCGCACAGAATCAGGATCTTGAGTCTGTGGATGAACCTGTGTGGGCAGGGAGGTTGGATCAGACGACCCACTGTGGTCCCTTCCAATCTTATCCATTCTGTGATTAGCTGCTAATGGAAGTTTATCATATCAACTATCGGAAATGCTGCAAATTCCTCAATGTATTTCTCCAGTAACAAATGAGATGCAGTGCTGCAAGCCTCCTCAATCAACTCAGCTGTGACACGATCCAAGTGTGTCTATGGGTGTGTTACCTTGCTTCCTAAAGGGCTCCATGGCTAATAATAGACTGGAAACTAGTTGGACATGGACTTTAGGAATTACATCAACAGCTTTAGGAACCTGTCCTTATACAATACCTAAGCCAGCTCAGCAGAGCAACTAACTGCTCTTTGCTTTTGGAAAGAGATGGGGTTCTGGTGCAGGAAGAAGCAAGGTGTAATAAAGCTGTGACTGCTGAAGGGAATACTGAGGGTGAGAAGCTGGGAGTCACTAAACAAGCAGATGGCTAAAGAGGAAGGCTAACTGAAGGTTAAATAAAACATTAGAAAGGAGATGAACTAGAGGCTGAATCCTGGAGGAAAAGAAATGTTAAACACTGTGTTTATGCATGTTCATGTCTTGAGAGAAACTGCTCCACTGCATTCTTTCTCCCTTTCTTCCTTTTATATCCACAGAAAGGCCACACACACTTCTGCAGGTGTGCATGGCATACATGGAAAACTGTTGCAGGCTTCTGTGAATGCACAAGAGAAAAAATGCCCAGACAAGTTTTTTGGGAGAAGTGAAGAGTATCTGAAAAACATGCCGGAGCTCCTCCTTGAGAAGGTAAGCTGGGAGGTCAGCTCTGTGACTGCGAGCACTTTGCTGATGGATCAGCTCAAGCCAAGGGATCTTCCTGATGGGCTACGGAGGGAGGATGCAGCTCCTTCAGCTCCACCACTGCGTCCTCCCTCTGTGCTCAGGGCAGCTGAGCAGCAGCAGGGCTGCACGGACCCTGTGCGGGAGCTCTCAGTCGCTGTCTCTGCGCAGAGCCAGGGCTGCGCTGCCTCCCCTCAGCCACCTTCCCATCGCCTCCTCCCCACCTCAGCTGGTAACCCATTTGCTAACTTTACCAAGCCATCTACAGGAGGAAAGGCATCCTCCCTGATGCCAGTCTTGGAAGGGAGCGTGTTTTGGAAGAGCAGTAACTTTGCTAATGAAATGCTTTGCATGCCAGAGCGTGCTCCCTCCATGCCTTACCAACATATGGGTAAATTTTCCCCTCTATCAGATTTAATAAATAGTGTTTACAAATTCTTAGGCATGCCTCCCTTGTAAAATCCACTAAACCCACAACAAATATACTTATCATGGCATTAATTTGGTTAGAGACTTTCTCAGAGTATTGACAGCCATATCTAATTTCTAAGGATTTATTTTTATTTCGAAATATATTAGATACACTTTTTCTTTACCCAGTACAATTCCTTTATAATTGTGTTGCCTCTGAAGGCAGGGGGCAGCTGCTTTACAACCATCCACTGTCAGACTACATTCCCTTTAAAATATCCTTCAATAATTAATATTTTATATTTATTCACAAGTAAGAACTTAAACTTTCCTACACAGATCTACAAAGCCCTGAGTTCACTTGTCCTACAACTGAACACTGACATTTCATGATTCAAACACCACTCCCTGCTGGGAGATTATCTGCTACCATGGTCTAGATATTAATATCTGCAGTCTGTGAAGAAGCTTTAATAATCTTTAATATAAATTTTAATACAAATTCTCTCACTCATACTCGTTCCTTCTTAAAAATGAAACCAAGCAGACACCCAAAAAGCAGATACTTCATTTTATATTCAGCACCAATTTATGATACATTTCCTTTCTTGGTGAATCAATTGGCTTCTGTTAACAACAAAATATCTGGACTAGTAGTGGACTGAGTGTCCTGCTGGCAGATTTGGATGCCCGCATTTGTCTTGAAATATGAATGTCATCTACTGTATATGTACAAGACTCCTTTCCACCCAACAGTTTTAGAGTATTAGTATAGATTCGTTGTGGCAAATGAATGTTATCACAGCTTGGATCTTACCCACTGCAAATGCCAGCATCTTTCCATCCTTCCATGTTCCCTACCCTCTTAGAGCTGTGGATTCATCCTCACTTCTTGTATGGAGGAATACTGCGGAAGGAGCCTGTGACCAGTGAGCAGCTGCTCAGTTCCCTGATACAAATTTTAATATAAATTCCCCCTATGCAAGCAAGGAGCACGAGATCCCTACCACATTTGTAAAATGTCCAGAGTTTTTTGTACACCACATTTGTAGTGTTAGCTCCGAGAGTCCAGGGAAGTGCGAAGTGTTCGTGATGACGGCTGAACTCAGCAACAGTTTCCTTCTGCTAGGATTTGTCCTGATGGCACTTACTGCCCGGGTTCTGCCAAGCTCCATTCTGAACGTGTATGAGCTGTTACCATTGAGTTAAAATGTGTGTGGCAAGAGGGAGAGAAGTAACTCATCAGACACAAGGACCCTCTGGCATCTGGTCTTACCCAAGGTGCTCCCAGGTTGCATCATGCTTCTCACATCAGACTCTTCTCTCGTCCCACAAATCCATAAATAAGTTTTGGAGGACAGAGAGAGAAAAATCTAATTCCTTGATTGCCATGAGAGACTCTATCAGATAAAACAAACCAGTCCATGAATTCATACTCACAGCCCTTCACCGTCCCCTAACAACATGACAGCAAATGGAGACCAATACTTCCTCCCCTTATAAATCTAACCACCTCCAAGGCAGGGATTTTCCTGGAAAGGAGGACAGAGGTTTTATCAGAGGAAATGAACAGCTCCTGGTCTCTGCTCAGCCCATTGCCATCAGCTGTGCTGTGTTAATAGTTAGCTGACGTGTTCATGCCTGGAGTGCTATCTAAAATGTGTATCTATCTAAAGATCATGTCAAATATATGTAAGTATTGGGAGGAGTCTCAGCAAAAGAGTGTAAACAAACCGTTGGCGATTTTTCATACGCTCCCCAGGACGAAAACTTCTTTTCTTTAATCCTGATATGGTAATTAGGATCAAATATTCAGAGTCAAAATTGCAGCTCACATGGAATATCATTGATGATTAGGTTTAGACCACTTCAAAATAATAGCCTTAGGTTTGATTTTTCCAAAATCATGCTGATTTTTCAGTTGCTTTGGACAAGAGTTTCCCACAGGACAAGCACTTCCCAGTGAGAGGGAATGCTTGTGATGTGGTTAAAATCTTATATATAAAATATACAATATATAAAATCTTGTCCCTCTGCATGTGATGGTAGGCAAACCACAGCATGAAGTGCAGGTCCACACCACCAGCACACCCTTTTCTTCTGGGTTTGCCCAACCCAGCACTGCACAGGCCTGCTCTGGCCACAGCCCATGGCACAGTCTGAAATAATAATTAGTAACAACAGCTCTGCAAACATATTTACATTTAATTTACCTTACATTTCTTCTTACAGCAAAAAATGTAAAACAGTGGCACTTTGATTCCTGTGACAACACTCCTCTGAACCACAGCACAACCAAACCACAGCACAGCTACCACACGGTCGGTCCTTCAGGACCTGCACTGGTTTGGGCTGCAAGAGGCTGCTGACAGAAGGAATTCAATACTGTTCTGTGTTTGGCTATGGCAGTAACCAGTGTGTGTCCCCATTCCTTTGCTCATGAGCTCAGTGTTATATCTGGAAAAGGAGGGGTCAGAGAAACATCATGGATATAAACACGTGCTGTCTTCCCAGCCACAGAAATTTCTCCCTTCCCTTGTATTCTCTCTGTGGCTTATCTATTAGCTTCTGCTGGATACAACATGGCCTTGATTCAGTCCACAGCCTCAAAGCTTTTATGTGGTTTCTGCTACACTTCAGGAATTTTGCAAATAAATCGCTGTACTGGGTTTGTTTTAAGAAAGCATTTGTTGGTTTTCAAATCATATACTTGGCTAAATGAAAAGGATCCAGCTCTGTGTTTTCTCCCAGGCTGGTTGGGCTCCAGTGATGGTTTGCTGCTGTATGTCTGAAGGGGATGAAGGAGACAGGGGATAGGGTAAATCTGCAGTGAGCCTGAGCCCTGCTTCCAGGTCTATGTGACCTGTGCCTAGGGGCTGCACTGAGCCTCTCCTCAGCTGGGCAGAGGGAGGTTCCCTCCTCCAAAAACCGCCCATGGGGAGCTCAGCAACTCACCCTGGTTTCAGCCAAAGGAGAAGTCTGCACTCCCGGGCACCTGGTTCTCTTGCTTTTGACACTCACTTGAGAAAGAGGAATGGTGACTTAACAGTGCCCATTGTTCTCTGTGGGCTTCAAAGGGGATTGGAACAGTTAGTTCACATGGAAATGACATTGTTCTAGTAATTTTGGGCTGATTAGTTCTTTTCCCAGTATTTTTCTTTTTTATTTTAGACTTTAGAAATAACACAGATCTTATTTGTATCTGGTATATATCTGCACTTGAACTTTCTGCTCCCACCCAGCACAGAATTTCCAAACTTGAGGCCAGTTGGAGGGCCCATCAGAAAGGCACCAAGAAAGGTGTCTCAATCACAGAAGCCTGTTAACATCTTCAAGCATGTTTCTTTTTTATACATCAATTTACCCAATACAAAGTGGGGATTAATACGATGTCTGATGTAAACATCTTCCAGGGGCTGTAACAGTGATAACATAATGGGCAGAGGTAGCAGAACGAGATCTGAAATCAGTGATTTCAAATGACTGTTCAGAAGTTGTTGCTCAGACAGTGGATGAGAAAGAATGAGATCTTCTGAAATATGAAAGAGATTGCCTGATACAGGGAAGAAAGTCACGTGAAGAATAACCCTTTACATAGTACCACCATAATCAAAAATACATTTGTGAAAGGACAGGACAGAAGTTCTGGGGTCAATTGATACAGACCACATTTGGTGACTGG
This sequence comes from Tichodroma muraria, assembly GCA_013390105.1. Classification (NCBI taxonomy): domain Eukaryota; kingdom Metazoa; phylum Chordata; class Aves; order Passeriformes; family Sittidae; genus Tichodroma; species Tichodroma muraria. The sequence goes on from WAAG01093612.1 coordinate 22,502, forward strand.
GTTATTTGCCTCTGTAACCCTGAGTCATGTTAAGGTCAGGAAATAAATTTCACAGTCTGAGCACGCTCTGCTTGTATCACACCTTGATCACACCCTGCTCCAGAAAGGAAGCACAGTTCTGTTTTATTCTGTGATAACATTAACCAGCACATTTCCTAATTTCCCCTGTGCTTCAGCAACAGGACTGGCTCCTCCAGGTGAAAACAGGGCAACAATTATTTTTAGTGGCTAAGAAATTAATCTGATGTCTTCCTATCTTTCTCAGAGTTAGTGGCCACCAGGGCTACAGCTTCTACTTTCTTGGAATACCTTTAGCATACGGCAGTTTCATTACAACAGAAAGACACTCACCAGCAAAGCTTAAAATAGCCCTTCATTTTATCATTGAGCCAGCAAAATCAAGGCGACAGATAGCCAAGCTCAGTCAAAAATGATGCTGCTGTTTCATACCCACCCTACAACACTGCTACAATAGCAATAACGTGGATAACATTATGGATTATCAATTCTGGAACAGCATAACTGGCTTCTCTCTAAATCAGCCGCTAAATAATTCCGAGCTAGTCCCTAAACTAAACAATTAAACAGCCAGCCCTACAGAGATTGCTTCAGAGGCAGTTTTATGAGATCTTAAGGGCCTGATGTGCAGCTTTCTGGTGAATCAAGGGTTTCTGCTTGGCGTTGGTGAAGACTGGACAGGTACCTGAAAAGGTGCAGCCTCCCCGTGGCCAGCTGAGTGAGGCAGACACCCTCCCTGCCACGGGGGAGAGCAGGAGGGAAGGGCAGCCGCTGCTGCACTGCTGGGTGTCACCCTTTGTGGCCATGTGTGTTTAAGGCAGGGCTGGGAGCTAGTGAGGCTGCTGGCCTGAAGATATGTGCTTAGCATTTAACTTCATGACCTTGAGTGTCTGATTAAGCACCACCCATAGCTGTAAAAATGAGTGCAAAGCACAGCCTGGATCATCCCCTTGGAGAGTTTTCCGAATGGTGGGTGTCTGAAAGCTGCTCCTAAGCCACTGCAGTACAGAGGGAGGCCATGCTAGTGGCAGCCAGGGTAATTCCCTGCACCTCAAAGTTTCCAAAGGCACCTCATATTGACCTGAAATGCACTGTTCTCCAAAAGAGTAAACACAGTCAAATAAGAAGACAAATGCAAGTATACCAAGGTATATAAATCTCCTCTGGAGGATGCAGTATAGTGACCTTTTACTGAACCACCGTGGATTAGCTCTTCTTTATTACTGAGATGTCTGGAATGAATCGCTTTTTGGAAGATCATTGCACATAAAACAAATAAAATGGTGATATTTAGCTCTTGGAATATTGCTTCACCTTTCTCAAAATTATTCTGTGCACATCTATGTGTACCAGACTGTATTGAAAATAATTGATCTCACCTTATCCCTTTTTTGTTGCTGTCAAGGTATTTTTAATCACTTGTCTAGTGTTACTAATCTTTGCATTTTCTCTTACAAGCTGCATTTAAAGAAAGGCTTCCCTGTGCTCCATATGTGTATGGTTCCATTTCCTTCTCAGCCCCCCCCCCAGGTCATCCTCACCCTGCACAGGCAGCTAGTGCACAGACCAGTCACTGCTGACCAGTGACTTCTATGGTCAGCAGCTCCCGGACTTATTCGGGCTCATGGGGGCTCCTCTGAGTCAAAGATTTGGCTTTCAGGATATTCTGACCTCTCTGCGCTCACCTCTGCTGTGTCCTACACTTAATTCTGCCCTTTTCTCTTCCTTTTCAATCAGGCAGGACTTGCAAAATGCACCTCAGGAGTTCTGAAGGGTTCCCTGGCCAGCTGGTCGGTGCGGGCAATGCCCGAGAGAAAAGGATGTTGCAACCCCAATTTAGCAACTGGGAAACTGGGCCACAAGCAACAGACCTGACTGGGCCTAACAGGAAAAGGGAGGGTGAACTCAGATTTGAATCCTACCTGAGACACCACAGGCACAGAAGTGTCTTTCTGTCTTGCTACAATACTTTTAAACTGAATGCCTTAATCTTTACCTTTGTTCTTTTGTTTCATTGTAGATAATAGCTGTAATTACTTCATAGCATTCAATATACTTTGGAATAAAAATTAAATAACAAATTATTAATACATTTTTTGCACGTCTTCCCTCAATTCCACAGGAATTCCTAGTCTCACAGTGATCACGTCAAATGTCACCAAGTATTGTTGGTAAATACTTTCAAAGCAAATTATTACTTCATAAAATCTTTATACTCTTGATAGACAAAGTTTTCCTTTTAAAAAAAACTGACTCAATCTCTCAGTGCTCATGCACTTGTGGAGTAGAAAATATTCTGGATTGCTCTTGAGTACCAGGAATTTTTTTACCCACTTATATTTCGGCACCTTTCATCTCAACCTCTTTCTGAAGCTGATCATCCCTGTGGTGCCTAAATGAGAGATGACAGAGAACCCATAGGGAAAATAAGGCTGATGAAATGCAAAGTAGCATTATTTATGCTGAGTCTGTGTGCAAAGTGCATTTCAAACTTCCTTAATTTTTCAGTAATAACCAATGTTGGGGGGATGGGGCAAGCGAATATTTGCATTTGATATTTCTGAATAGCTCATCTTTTTCTTTCTGCCTTGGCTCGGTGAAGCACAGTTATTATTTTTTTTTCCATTTGACTTGAAGATCTGAGGGATAACTGAAACCCTGCAGGAAACAACTAGCATCTTTGGGGTCCACAGATGGGAGGGGGAAATAGGCTGGAGAGGGGGGCTTGAGGCCACATCTCCTCTCAGCCTACAGGAGATGAATGTCAGCTGCACAGATTTGGAGATGTATTGCTGTGGCTGCTGTGGGAGCCTCACATGGGTGCTGCCAGTGTCATATTCCTGTTCCCCACTGAAATTAATTACTTGACTTCGAAATATTACCACGGTTGCTGCTCTTTAAATAAATATCCTGTCTCCCTGAACAAAAGCCATCAGCTGTAAAGTGCTGCTCCAGGGTCAGCCACCTCCAGGCAAGGCAGCAGCCAGCAAAGCCCTCTGCCACACACCAGCCCAGTGTGGGTTTGGCCAGGACTTAGACAGTAAAGAGCCAAATACTGATTTGTCCAGGGCACCTGGGACGTCATTGGCCTTAATCAGCACTATGTAAGAAATTATCCAAAGGAGATAGGATTGATAAAATCCAGAGGTAATTCACTCAATATTTCACCTTAGAAATATGACTGGAGGATGCATGTGCAAACCCAAACAAATCAAGCCCTCTCACAGAGAAATCTCTGACCTTGGTGGAATGCATTGGGTCAGGCAGGCAAGCAGTAAAAAACTCTGTCCTGTTGATAATCTGACATTCTGTCTTTGCTCTTCATATTGCAGAAACTGGGAGGGGCAGACATCCCTGTTTGCTTGAAGGGAGTCTTGCTAATTTGTCACCTCCAGAGTTCCAAAGCCAGCAGTGAGCAGGCAAGAGGCACCAGGCTCGTCCTGGGACAGACCTGCAGCTCTCAGCCCAAGGGAACACTCCCAGAGCATCCCTGCATCTCACCCTGCATCTCACCCAGCCAGAGGCAGCAGGGGCTGGGGTGCTGCTCCTCATCAGGCACTATGGGGGATCAGCTGCACTCTGTGCCACTGACAGCTGCCAGGAAACTGGGAAGGGAGCCTCTGCTGGTCATCTTCATGTCTTCATTGTCATATAATAAACCACCTTTACAAGATTTTTATTATACCACCTTTTTATTATACCTTTACAAGAAGCAGAAAGGAATCCAATCTACAGCTCCTTTGGTCATGGGAGCAGACAGGAGTGAACTCAGTGTGTCCCCATAGTTCCCATGGCTCTCTGCTCGCACTCAGGATCCCTATTTTCTGTGTAAGATCCTACAGATAACAAGGCTACAGGCGAAATGAAACAGGCAGTTCCCAATTTGGAGTATAGCTTTGTCCATTGGTGCAATTTTCTCGTTTCCAGTGGCACAGCAAAGGCATTCCTCTTTAATCCCCAAGTTAGGCTAAGCAGCTAGTCCTCACTGAGACTGTGCCCATATTTATCCTGTCTGTGTCACAGCCAGGCACTTTAGGAATGTCTGTATGAGCAGGGCAGCACCAGGCTCCCTGCTGTCCAGCTAACCCCAGAGCCAGAAAAGCTGTATCAGCTGGCAGGGAACTCTGAGCCCAGCAGTGGGAACAGGCCTGAATTCCAGCCCAGCACCAGAGGAATTACTGACATAAGACCCCAGGCTGTGTAGGGCAGACTAGAGAGCAGCACAGCCAGGAAAAGTAGCACAGCCACAACCTGATTGTCCCATCACATGTGGCTGGAAGAGTACACTCCATTAGCATCCTGCTGGGCCCAGCCCCAGTCAAAGCAAGGGCCCCATTTTGCTGCAAGCCTTGCAGGCAATTATTTGCTTGCAATGCAAACTCAACAGATTCTACTTTAACCTTCCAAATAAACAACTCATTGATCATCAACTGGGCATGAGACGTATCAGCTCAAACTATAATTTTTTGTGAAATTTATGGTCAAGGAGTGGTACAAAGTAAACCACACCACAGCCTTCCCCCGGGGGTTCAGGCAACTCCTGCTGCCTCCAGCTGACTCCACTGTGCAGCTCAGAGCTCTGCTCCTCACCTGAGGGGCAGCCCTGCTCTCTGGGTTGGGATTATTTGCTCCCACTGGAGCAGGCACCAGAGGGGAACACCTCACTTCCTCAGTTTGTTGCCCAGACTTCCAAACACAGTCACTGTAAAAATAAATTGTGGCCCAAACATTTTGTGTGAATGAAGGTAAATCATCCCTTCAAGCACGCAAACAGCAAACCTGCTTATAAGATTTATTATTGTCAAGCTGGGCAATTACAGCATGGAGTCAAATTTGTGTTTTAATAATGAAGTACCAAAGCTCTTGCCAAAGAAAGTGGAAAAAAAGAATTAAGTCAAACTTAATCTGATCCAGATGGGCTGCACCAGGTTTTACCCAGCATGGCACTGGTTTGATAAGAGCTCGGTCTTCCACCCAAAGCCTGGAAAGGCTTCCCCGCTGCCTGAGGAAATGGCACACTTTGGAATCCAACTGCAAGAAGATGCAACAGATTTTTAAATTACACAAATTAAAAATTAATTAGCTCCTTGTTTTTTTGTTGTGTGATTGGTTTTGTGCTCAGGCGATTAACTGTCAGCAGGGTGGTGACCAGCAGAAATCAGCTCTGCTGCAGCCCCATGGAAAAGCAGGGGTGGGTGACAATCCTGAGGCAGCTGGTGGCAAGAGGCTCCAGCACAACTTCAGAGGTGAGAATATCCTCCCTGACTTCCTTAATTTGTAGAAGAAACCTAGTGTGACCTTCTGCCTAAGCAACTGAACTGTGCAGGCTGCAACTATAATTTCAAGTATTAAAGGTTAAATTAAGGCTTATTTACTGCCTGCTCCCCCCAAAGACCAAACCAAAGAAAACAGAGATAATATGCTGTATTCTGTAGAGTTTTACCCTTTTGAACAGGAGCACCTCTATCCATCAGACATTGCCCACAGAGGATCACAGGTCAGGTTTGCTTTATTTCCCTGCTTCTCTTGCACAGCCATCCACAGCCATGTCCTGACCTCAAGGGGCTGCTCGATGCTGTTCAGGTCCTTTGCCTGCTCTCACAGATATGGTGTCTCTGCCTGCACCTGTGCCCAGTGTCAGCTTTCCCAGCTCCTGCTATCCAGCTCACACACCAAAGAGCCTGAGCCCAGAGATCCAGCAACCGGATTATTCTGCTCCCACATCCGTTTTGTCTTTTGTGGTAAAAGAGCAGCATGGCCTGAGCCTGCCCGAAGCAGAGGAATGGTCCAGCTCTGTCCCAGATTAAGTAACTTTCTTGTACCTCAGTGCCTAATGAAGCAGATTTTACTTTCTCTTCTTCCCTCTGCTCCCACTGGGAATGTTTCTCTAAGGGGCAGCAAGTCCCTTTTCCTGCTGTCACACCCCAATATCCTTGTCCTAACACTTCTAAAAATACCAGCACAGGAGCTGGGACTCCAATCCATTGACAAGACAACTCAACTCTGCTGCACTCTGTGCTGATTCAGGGGATAAGGACAAATGGTACACAAAAACTGTCAATTCCTTGCATTGCTATCACCAATGAACATTTATTTTCTAAGACTAACAAACAGAAGAATTATGTTCCTAACTCAACAGCTTCTGTCTGAGTTCTATCATTGCCATTGCCTTTTTTTGTACAGTGCCCCATACCTTGCCATTGTTTTCTTGCCCTGCTACCAGCCTCAGTGCTCAGGGTGACAAGTGAGACACATCTGCTTTCTGTTTAAACCAGCGAGGAAATATTTATGCTGCAGGAGAACCTGTGGTTTTGCTTGTGGTGTGTCCTGGTTTAGGGCAAATTTGGGAAGAAACCTCCAAATGGTGTCCCTCTAGAAAGCAAATTCAAAAATTTCAAACACCCCAACTGGTTCGGGAAAAGATTTCCTTGGGAAAAAAGTGGAAAAAATTGTTTATTCAACAGGCAAAGCACTCCCCAGCACAACAAATGAACAATACTAGACAACAAAACCTCTCATTGCTCCGAAGAGATGACAAATTCAGAAAGTCTCTCCCGTGGTCGCAGCTGGGCTCACTCAGTCTGGGTCAGTCCCTCTGGCTCTGGGAAATGCCGGCCCAGGCCAGGCCCAGGGCCACAGGTGTGGGCTCCTGGTGCTCCTCTGGGTTTTCAGTCCAGAGCAGGTTTGAATAGTTCCAGGAAAAAAGGAAAAAACACAGTCCAGAGAACTTCTCTGCTTCAGCCAGCCAAAAACTAACAAAAAGCAAAGGAGAGCTCTCTCCCACCATCCACACTGCAGACAGCACAGGCCGTGTGTGAAGGAGAGCTGAAAACTCTCATCTTTATGTTTTGAAAACAACTGCCTTAGACATTCCACCGCTTCTCCTGCTCCCCTTTCACTCCCTGATCCAGTTTTAAAGGTGCAAAACTCATTTCTGAGCTAAACAGATGAATGGGGATACACTTCAGCATCAACCCAGGACATGGGTGATGTCCTCCATGGTGAGGAGGCCATGGAGTGTTGAGCAGGGGCTCCTGGGCACCTGCAGATAACTCTCCAGGCTGGATCAGCTCCTGCTATTGAAGTGCCTGGCACCAAGCCATCAAATGTGTTAGAGTTTGTGCTTTCCCTGGGTGGTTTCTCTCCACTGGAGCTCAGTGTTGTGGAGGGGAAGAGGGAAGGAAAACAGAAAGATACCACCAGTGTATACCCAATGTTCATACTGACATGCTAGTTAAGTTCTAAATTATGCCTCTAATTACTTGGCATGATTTATCGAGGCAGTTTAACAAGGTCATAAAGCACCACAAAGTGACACAAGTTGCTCGACAGCTGGAATCTCTGCCACTGAAGTGCTCCCTTCTCTCCTGCTCCATCGTGCTTCTTGTGCCTCCTCCCACACTATCCAGCATCTCTGTGGTTGGACGGAGTCAGGTTTAACGCTTTAGATGCCTTTGGGGGCTGATTTAATACCTCTGAGCCAGCACTGAAAAGGGAAAGGTTTAAGAATAGCAAAGCTGGGCTGAAGTGTTTTGTTCTAGGGTATTTGTAAAACAGATCTGCCCAAGGAGTAGCTAAAATAAAATAGTTCCATTAATGACTCTTATAAAGAAATGAGAAACCTAGAAAGCAATCAGGTTGGAGCAAAAAGGGGAGAAACAAAATGCTGCTGTAATGCCTGCCATGCAGCCAGGTGAAGCAGCATGAGAGCCTGTTTGGGGGGAGCAGAGAACAGACCTGCAATGCACAGACCTTGTCTGCTACAGTGAGCAAGAGGATGGCGAAGGCCCTGCCCAGTGTCATTTGGTCCCAAAGAGCTGCAAAGGAAGACTCACTGATCCTAAGTGTACATCAGGGCTTTGCACCCCCTGAGTGCATGTCACTGCACTGCCAGTTAAAGCTGCTAACAGTGCTGGGCCTTTGGGAAGGAATGTGTGCCCTTCCTGTGGCAAAACAGTGCACTGTGGCAAGGAAGAGACTCTGCAATCCAACACTGGTGCATCTTAAGGCTTCTATAAATAATTAAGGGAGCTCATTAATTAATAAAAAGAGAGTGAAATTGCAAACACGGGAGGAGAGGGGCAATGAATACCCACTGGGGGATAAGAAGTATGTCCTACACTGCAGCTTACACAGACTGAAGTCTTTTAGAGTTAAACTGGCTTTGTGGTTTGAACTAGAGAAATCTTAGCTGGAAGAAAAATCTTCTGGGAATAACAAAGCTACTTTCTAAATCCAGGTTACACTTGGGAAGATTTTTCAAGATTTACACACTCAAGTGAGAACAACATGGGATATATACAGATGTGTCTGTATTTCTCAAATACACGAGAAAAAAAGGATCTAACTGGTGCCTGAGGTTGGCTTGTACCAACAAGGCTTTGGGGAAGAGATAAAATACAGCAATGCAGAGAAAAACATCTTTCACTAATTAGATCATTATTAGTCTCCTCTGGCTCAAACGTGGGCAGCTTTGAAACCCTAGCTGCTATCAAAGAAAAGATTTACAGAAGTTCAACAAAGACAGAAAGAAACAATAAAGTCTGGTAATATCCCAGTGGGCTCAGAGTTGGTAGAGTACACTGACTGCAAGTCACTAATTACAGCAGCTTTGAAATCAGAAGCTTAATTCTGTGCTAAACAGCAACACAGTACTTTGGGCCACAGTTTCAAGTGCAGAGAAGAAAAGTGCCAAACACACTCACCCAGGCACAGACAAGTCATTCCAAAAGGAAACCAGGAAATTGCAGGTGCAGCTGAATGCTTGTGAGCAGACAATTACCCAGTGGGTGATTGAACTGCATATTTCATATGCACAATTATCTCTTTTCACCCCTGTGTGCATGTTTGTTCGTTTGACTTCCCTGCCTATCTTTAAGAATATGACCTTGGTACCTGAAAATACCAAACCTGCCTGAACTGCTGATCCAAATGTCTAGCAGGCATCAGTGTTTAAGCAGGTGAAAGAGCTGTTTTATCTCATATTACTGACACACTGCCTGACATGAAATTGGTACTTTGCTGCTGATGACTTCTCATCTCCTGAAAATTTCCCTGGGAAGTTTCGGCATGCAGCTGGTGAGCCATGCAGCACAAGTGAGGGGAGAGGAGAGATATGTCTACCCTACAGGAAGGAAATGTAGATAAAAGGTTTCAAATGAGGCTGAAGCCTGTGATCTTGCCAAATCAAGAAAATGGAAGGTAATACAGGTGCCTGTGCTAAAGGGCTATCTTTTGCAGTCAAGCAGCCTGACATTTGCTCTGGTTTCAAATACTTATAATCTGTTGTGAAATACCCTTTGGATTTTGCTGTCTGCAGCTCTGTAGAGGCACAGGATGTGGATGGGCAGGCAGGAGGAGGATGAAGGAGTACACAGAGCTGCCCAGTGCCTGCCACAGGGTCTGGCACACAGCCCTCAAGGGAAAGCAGCACCCTGATTTTTTCAAACTCTGATGAAAAAGCCTCCAGCATGAAACAAGCACAAAGTACGTTTGAAGAAAAATGCATTTAACTAGAGGAAAAAGCAGGCTGCTTGACAGCAAAAGATAGTCCTTTAGCACAGGCATCTGAATTACCTTCCATTTTCTTGATTTGGCAAGATTTTTAGTTGCTACTTTAGGGCCCATATAGCTCTATCCCCTTAATAGATGTTTATTAGCAGCCAGCAAGGTACATGCAAGGAGTAAAGGAGTTTTTCCCAGTGCAGGGCCAGCACAGCCCTTATTGCTAAATTTCCCTTGCCTGGGGTAGAGAAGGTAGGGTGACTTCCAAATCTGTTACACTGTCAGGTTTTAGTGCTCTAACTTCACTGCACTGGCATCCAGGCATCCAGGCTCCCAGAAAATGATACAAATCCTGAAATATGTGTTTGATGTAACATCTAACTAAAATGTTGGGGGAAAGGGTTGGGGGTTATTTGTGCTGCCTCATTTTTACTGTTAGTGGCCTGCTGTGCTTTCCAAGAAAGAGCAACAGAAGGGAACAGAACTTGAAGTAATTATGCTAAAGAACAGAGATTAGTTGCAGAAAAGTTACATAGTTATTCATTTCTACTCTATAATAGTTTAAAATGGCTGCATAAATGTAAGAACTGATGGATGAAATGACAGAAAAAAAGATATTTCTACCTGGTATGAGAAAAATCTCTGTCTAAAGCTGCAATGATTTATTAATATATCTAATCAATAGCAATATGTCTGCATCAACTTTACATCTAATTTAAACTTTCAAGGCTCAATGTACTCATTAAATAATATAATAGATTTACATATTTTAATTATATTTTATGGATTTTATAGTCTTAGAAAAGCATTGCCAGAGAGTTAATATTTGCTGAGCACGACTGTGTAAAATACAGAGAAGGTATTTCAGGTCCTGTGCCAAGGACTTATCAAGGTGATACTCCTTAGACCAGACAACACTCCTGCACACATTCAGTTGTGTTATGTGTCTTACCACAGGGAAACTGAGTCCTGGAACAGGAGGCATGAAGTCGGCCCAGGCGTCAGAGCAGCCAGGGACAGAGCCAAGCTGAGGGCTTCCTATGTCCACCCTTCTTTAGCCAGACATCAGACTGAAAGAATGATTTGACAAAAGGCTGGTGTGCCCAGAACTGCTTTTCCAACTACATCGGGACATTTTGTAAAAGATCTTAATCTTTCTGCAAACTTGCATTGCTCTTAAACAATCACAACAGTGACACCAACGCTGACACGTCTACATTCAAGTACTACCTACCAGTTAAATGCAGCTCCCTTGAACCAAGGTCAACACCTACTGAATCACATCCTCGAGAGCTTCAGCAACCAAAGCGACTGCGAAGATATGAGTAAAGATTTGAAATAAAAACTGAAATGAAAGCACAGAGGAAAGGAGGTCAGCATTGCCCGCTCTCTTGACTCCACTAAAGGACTGTGATACTTCATGTCTCCTCCACAGCTTCAGCTACTTGGTCTTGTGAGCAGAGAAATAAAGCTTCTGGTTCTCATGACTGTGAAGAAAAAGACCTCAAAATTCCTACCTAATGCAGCCCAAGGAAGTTCTAATCTTAGTTGAAACCTGCTGGTACTACTGAGGTATAAAACTCTGCTACAGCACATAACAAAAGAACAAGCAGTTACTTGTCTGTAATTTGCTGACCCCTATCATCTGAAAGCCTTCTGTTGATTTAGTAGTCAATCCTCAATTACTCTCCAGCTTTCTTTTCTCCTTGTATAAAACCATTTTCTAGCGTCTGCACCAGAAATACATCAATAGAGCTCTGTAAGAGCCATAAAATCCACAGTATGGGATGTTTTACTCTTTTAAGATCCCTTCGCTGATTTAGGGAAATAATTAATTGTTCTCTCTTCCTTTCTACTTCTTTTCAAACGACTGTGTCCTCCCCTGCTGTGAACTGCACCATCCTCCTGCCTTGGTTTACACTGTCCCCTTCACAGCAGGCCCCAGAGGAGCTGGCTTGAGCATGGCTGCAAGATCTGGGGAAGGCAAAAATGGCTGCAGCTCTGGGAGAGCAGAATTTGGGTCACAAGTAGTTTGGCTTTTTCGTTGTGGGACAGAGAGACCAGGTAGGCAACACATTTACCACCCCTGGAAGTGTTCAAGGCCAGTCTGGATGGAGCTCTCAGCAACCTGTCTAGTGGAAGGTGTGTTCTAGTGGCAGGGGGGCTGGAGCAACGTGAGCTTTAAGTTCTCTTCCAACCCAGCCTATTCTGTGATTCTGTGATTGTATGACCTGACTGACAGCAGTGCTCAGGAGCCCTGGTGAACAGAGGGCAGCACTCCCTCAGAACTCTTCCCATCTGGTTTTCCACTTAAAAATTCAGGGTTTATTCAGAGCACTTACTGCTTCTTGCAAGACAGATCCCAGAAATTGCCCTGTTCAGCATGGACTCTGGATTTCCTCACTTGCCCTCATTTTCAGTGACTTCCATGTATTGTTTTGCATTGCGTTTTTTCTTCACTGTGAGCTTTTGAGACCTCTGTCATGCAAGTATGGGACAATTGTGGTTTGGCCTGGCACAGGGGCAGACAACAACAGTAGTAAAAATCATACCTGGAATTTCTGCTTGCATCTGAGCCTACATCAGTGTCTGAAATTTGATCCAGTTTTTCTGGTGCAGGCAGGTCCAGTGAGACCCTCAGTATGTTATACCTTAACAACCTGTGCTGGTTTGGACTGGGGAGAGTTAATTTCCTTCACAGCAGCTGGTACAGGACCCTGTTTTGCATTTCTGCTGGAAACAGTGATGTTAACTCAGGGATGTTTCATTACCTCTGAGCAGTGTTTGCACAGAGCCAAGGCCTTTTCTGCTCATCACCCCACCAGAGAAGAGGCTGGGGGTGCACAAGGAGTTGGGGGGCACAGTTGGGACAGCTGACCCCAACCAGCCACAGGGCCATCCCAGACCATGTGGTGTCATGCTCAGGAAATACTGGTTTAGGAATAGCAACTAGTGATTTAATTAATCTCTGTTATCTGCTACCCTCATGAACTCTATCATGTAACTAGATTTATTTTCATTTTAAAATAAATCCTAGTTATCAGTCCTAATCCACTCTCCCAGAATAGGCACACAGATGACATTGTTTCACGGATTTTCCCAGAAAGAAGGGTTTTAAATGAAGTATAAAATATAATTAAACCACAAGAGGAATTCCCCACAAACAGCCAACCTGTGATGGCTGAAACAGATATCTATTATGAGATAGCTCCTAGGGGGCACTTCCTTAGCGAGCAACACAAAATCTTTACAGATTTACATGGTGCTTGTGTTCCCCAACATCACTTTTACAGTTTCACTACAAGAGAAAACAATGATGTCTTCTAAGGCGCTCATTAGTTAATCAAGGTCAGTCCCAGGGCTGATCACTGTCACCACTTGCAGCTGTATCCACTGTCGGATCAGTCCTACCTAAACAGTTGAGACTGTGTCAGCCTTGACCTCTGGACAAGGTCTTTCCTCTTCTGGCTCAGCTCTACCTTCAAATCATAAAACAAGTTTCCTATTTTCTCTGAAGAACCTGAATGCATCACTTTGCCATTACTGTCCATGCTGTCACCAGCAGGCTCTTGTCTCCAGGGTCTCATCTCTCTGAGGGTGTCCCTGCTTCCTTCAGCCCTGGCTCCAATTCCAGCTCTCCCTGATGTTTCTGCATTTGCTCAGTAAGCACACCATGTTCTGTGTAATGTAAAACATGAGCGTCTCATACACTGATAAAATTACTTCTGTGCTTACACAGCTACTTAATTCCGTTTTGCCATTGATTTGTCATTTTAAAGTTAAATAATAAACATGGATTGCAGCCAGGATACTGAGTGCTGCCTTCTCCCCTCTAGCTTTTGATTTATGTGTTTGTTTATTTACTGATAGATTTAAGTACTCCCTTTTGCATTTCACACATAATCTGGCAAATCCTGGGGATTTACTTTCACAATTGATTAGAAAAGTCAAAGTTTTACAGATAGGATTAAAATGGAAAATATCTAGGAGCCTTGATGGAATCTACTTATGACAAACACTATCTCCAATAGGCTCTCCAGCCATAAAAACCTGTGCTGTGTGTTGTCAAGCACTGTGAAGATATAACCATTTCCTGTTACAGGTATCATGTCAATTAAAGAAAGGCACTTGACTTGTTCATTTGTTCTTTGTGGGAGTGCCTTGTGGGCTTTTCATTTAACCAGCACGTGGGAAAAGATTTTTCCATTTGCTGGTAGTTTTCTTCTCTTTGAGATTAAATCAGACAGGCTGGAAGGCAATGCTCAGACAAACATTTGCAATATTGTCATTTCAGTAAACTAAATTTAAAAATTCTAAAACTGTTGACATGTGACATTTTGGTTTTTTCCTTTTCTGTTTTAACTCCAAACCATCTATTGTTATTTACTTTTAAATCTGTGTTTAGAATATTACCAATGCTTTATGACAGGGAAAACTGCTTTTCAGCTTTGTGATTCTCTGTCAAATGGTGAACCTGGCTTCCTTTTGGTCCACTCTCACAACCAAAGCAACCCAAACCAAATCAGTTATTCACACACAGCGGACTCCACAGTGGAATAATTTTCCAGATCGTGAAATTTTGGTTCAGAGTGAGAAAAAGATTAGGCAGGTGTCAAAGAATAGATTACAGGGCAGCCTGGAGAAAATAAATAGATCTGCTGCTAATTGCATTCTCCTGGGGCTCAAGCCCTCTTGCTGCCTTTCCCTGGTACTGCTGGGTGGTGAAACTCAATTCTACTGCACAGATCCATCAGTGGTTTGAACGCATAACAGAGGCCTTGTTCTACTGTTCTTGGTGAATTTAATGCCAAAATGTGGGGAGGAAAGGAAAGAGATTGTGTGCTGGGTCAAGGAATTCCTGAAAGAGCAAGGCATCCCTATGTTGTTCGCTGACCACTGGAATTTGCAGGACAGTCAATACTGATTGACCCTGCCTGTTACAGAAAGGTTGAGTGAGCAGACCTGATAAGGTGATGGAAAAGCACTGTTTGCATGTCCCAGTGCTGGAACATCACATAAATCCAGGGACAGACAATGCACAGACACCCACACAAGACTAAGGCGCTGGAAAACACCCCAATTAAATGAAAATAACCATCTCCATTAAGTGGCAGCAGTCATTGCTTAATTGCTACCCAGGGAGGTATCCTAATTGAGAGCAGATGAAGTTTAGCACATCTCAGGCAGTAGATTATTGCTCAGATATGAAGGAAAGGGAAGAAAAGGAATATCAGAAATATGAGACTAAGTCATTTCAGTCTAAAGCTGATAGTGCTCATTTTTGTTAGATAAAACCAAAACAGGGTCAGAGATCAACTGAATTGGGGTGTATTGTGATAGGCAGCTGCAACTCCATTTTCTTCATGTAGAAAACCCCCTTCTTTGTTCACACAACTTAATTGTATACAGTTTTTACAGACCTCATGTGCAACTCTAATTGGTTAATAGTTTTCTTGCCAATTTCCCTATTGGTCAATAAAAGGTATTTTGCTTGTCCATCAAATCTCTCTATTCTCGGTTAGTTTACGTATTTTGTTCACTGATTCCCATGAGACAGATTTTTTGTTTATTGCAGGTGCAAATGGTTCTCTTACCAGAATGGCTTGTGTTAATTGTTTTCATGCTTAAGATTGTTTTCACATGGGAACTTGCAAGCCACTTAGCTGCACACAGAAGTGACAAACTAGCTATTAATTTAGCAGAGCAAGGCCTGATTTTATGAGGCCTTTCTTTTATAATTTACATACCTGTCTGTTACAGGGGTGTCTTTCTCTCCTCATCCATAAGGTCAGGGTCTTGCAGGGACTGGGCTGAAATGGCCCCATTTTTCCACTTGTTTGCTTCCAGGTGGGGAATGAGCAAGACCTGAGTCCATCCACTCCAGCTGGACATTTAACCCAGCCCAGGCTGGACCTCTGCCCTGCAGCCATGCTTTGGCTCTGCTTGTTCTCTGGAGCCCAGAGCAGCTCAAAAGCGCCTTTTCTTCAGGTGGAATCAGGACCCCTGTGCTCACTCTAAATCCCCAAGCCCTAGTGAAGACTCTGGCTTTGTCATGATAATGTGACTATTTTTTTTTCCTTTCCCCTAACCCAGCAATTCCTCTTTCTTTGGAAGAGCTTTGACCTTTAAATGAAGATGCATGCCAAGAAAAATCCAGAGCTTGTTATCAAGACTATCTGTGGCACAGGCTGTGTGGTAATGTCCACCTCAGGCGATGAATCAGAACTATCAGTGTCTAGATACTAAGGCCTTTTTTATCCTTGCAAACTCAGGGCTTTCCAAATCTTTAAGCCTGATCAGAGATAGAGCACTACAAGAGCTTACTTAAATCTCAGCAAGCAGAAAAGAGGGTGAGAGGGAGAGAGCTCACATAAAATAAAGACCACTTTTTAAAGATAAAACATAACTCCAGGTACAAGGAAAGCCTTTAGAGAACAGAAGAGATCTTTGTCAGGAATGTATCTCATTTAGTCCCATTGTTTCACTGCATGCTTTACAGAAAGCCAGCCATTTATCTTGCCTTTTTTGCACTGGTTTGGGGGTTTTTTTCCTCCATTCCTGATGCCTGTTTCCATTTCATTAGGAATTGAATCACTGATGAGGTGCTAGTCCTGTCTCCCTGCAAGCAGGCCTCAAACACGGGCTAATCAGGAAAAAGAAAATATACAGTCTTGCGGCCTGAGTGCTTTACAAGTACAGTTTTGTTTCTCTTGTGCTGTGTTATGGGTGGCTGTTGTTTAGTGTTTATGGCACTCAGACAAAGAACTCCATATCAGAGTACCTATGGTTAGATACCTTCAACACGTGTGGAGGTCCCAAAGGGAGAAATTTTCAAAGGGAAATGCAAAGGGCAGAAGAATTCCTAAATTTCCACACAATTTCCCCTGTGGGCTCTGTGAGCTGAACCTTCCTGGTTCACAGCACATTACTGGAATGCTGTACCCGTGTCCCTGAAAGCCTCAGAGGGATGTCTCATTTTCACAGTTGGTATACTGCACACACATTTACTTGTGGAGTTATACGCCCAGACAAGGAGATAATCACATTCCTGTAGCTTGAGTACCTCTGCAATGAGGCATAATGCTGTTGTGGGTTTTGCACAGAGGAGTAAGCTCCCAGAAAGGCCATGTCAGCTTGGGCCTGACCTTTCCTTTACAATGATGCAGATCAGGATATTTTCTGTGCTACGTGGCTGCACACTGAGCACACACACAAGTGGTCACATACAGGGCAGTCTACACCCAAACACCCTTAATCTGGCAATCCCTGAAAAGCCACGTCCTGACCCACACAACAATTCATTTTGGCTACTTCAGGCATTCCACAGTGAGAGAGGAAGAGAGGGGACGCCACTTTTCTATCCCCTGCCTGATCTCAGCCTCTTCTCAGACTGTATTTGTCTGACACGAACTAAGCCGTTGCCAGAAATACCCATCTTGGAGCTTGAAAAAATGTGTTTTTCCCAGGAACATCAGTCTAATAAAATACAGTTCTGCCTACGACCCCAATCTCTTTCATATCCTCTGACAATACTCCTACATGACTATCATGATGCTGCACTAGTGTTCACAGCTTCCAGCTATGTTTTTGTTAAATTTCAGTTAGATAGCCATGAAAGAAAACAAACATAGCATTTGCAGAACCTTGTCCCTCAGCTTTATAAGGTTAAGATTTATAATGCACACAGTTATTTTAGGCAGCTTCCAAGTGACTAATCTAATGTCTCCTCCATTTAGAGAACACATAGCATTTTGCAGAAATGTACAGGATTGATTCACTTGAGAGATGTGCAGGAGTGGCACACACCGCTTTACTCACGTCATCAAAACACTTTGGGAATTGTTGTGCTGGGAGTTTGATCAAACTCCTGCACGGATACAATTCCCACAAGGGCTTCTTATTTTGAAGATCCAGATTTGCTAACCAGCAGCCTGATTTTCAGAAGAGCAAAAAATCCAGCAGCCTTCTGAGTCTCCCTCACCTGTTTTCTTCCAAAAACAATGCATGTGCATGACTTCTATCCATTCCTGCAGACATGGAATATGATGCCTAAGTACACCTGTTCCTAAAAATTACTTAAAATCTTAAGAGATAATGCACAAAGAGATTGAGGACACCGAGAACCTGATAACGGCATCACAGGCTGAGCATCTCAAGTGCTTGCAGTCAAACCCATGAGTTCAGGGATGACAAGCAGGAGCCAGCAGTCTGGAGGAAGTCTGGCAGAGTGAGCCAAGGGCAGCCAGGGAGGTAGCCTAGCAATGGTGGACTTGTTGGAAGTCTTTAGTCAAATTGCTTCATTTCTCCCAGTACCTCCTGTCAGATTTGGCTCATCACCCCTAGGACAAAGACTTCTTCACATGATAAAGGTAGATAAAGTGCCAAAGGCCATGGTGAAATCTTGATTCCCTGTAGTTTATCAGAGCCCAAAAATACTCCCACCAAGTCACTTTTAAAACTAAAACCTTTCTCACCTTCTATTTCTCCTGGAAAGTACCTTTACTTTGCCAACTGTATTTCTTTCTTTCTAGTTCTACAGTGTAGTAGTTTGGCCGTGATTGGCCAATGTGTATTACTGACATTTGATAAAACCAATGAAAGCGTGGGTACGCCTTTTACGATACACCTTTTTTAAATGCAAACCCGGGAATCATCGCTCTCTTGGTTTCCGGCGGAGGCTCAGGTAACAGCTCCTGCCGAACATTCTCTGCTCCCCCTTCCCCCACGTGGCCGTCGGGCCTGGGGGGGAGGGGGAAGCAAGTCAGGCTGACCGGGAAAAAAGGAAAAAAAGACCGCAGAGCCAAACTGTGAGCTACGTTGCTGATATCTGGCTGATGGAATTCGAGTTTTCTTCTCCTGAGCATGGTCAGTGAGAGAATTTCCTCAGGGCTGTCTTGGAGCCACGAAAGATCACGCAGATCGGGCGGGGATGGCTTTTTCTGAGTGGAGTTCACTCTGGACTAATTTAACCCTAATGAGACCGAGGGGTGGAAAGAA